>CAXHSM010000162.1:0-81000 GCA_964019185.1 Maratus speculifer | reverse complement strand
TAAAAAATGGTATTAAGAAACAAATATCAAATGTCTCAAATCATGAAAAAATAAAATAATTTAGTGAGTTTCGGATGAGTGTTGCTTTTAACGGATTAAGGTTTTTATAATAAGAAATAAAAGAATGTGTTGATTTAATTCATGGTATTAAAAAATAATTGATATTTTAAGATATTATTAAAAGAAAGGGTTGAAAAGAAAGATATTTTAAGAATTTGGGATAATTAAGATAAAGTGGTGAAAAGATCTATTATTACATGCAGGGTTCGTACAGACTCCTTGGACTCCTTAGAAACTACTTAGAAATGAAAATGTTCCCAAGTACTACTTAGAACTACTTAGATAAACAAAATACTCCTTAGAAACTCCTTAAATTGTATTGCGGTTTTGCACGCAAACAATATTGCTCCCGGAAGAGAAAAAAAATTGTGATTGTAAAAAAATTACATTTTTTCGTGTATGTTGAATTAGCCCTTTTTTTTACCTCTGAAATTTTTTTAAAAGATGTACGCGATATACATAAGTATTTCGAGTTGACTGATTGATCTTTTGGTGTATGACCATTGGTCTCAGCATATGAAATCACCAAGGTTGTGAATTCTGTGCAATTTCAGCACCAATAATTAGATTCTAATAGAGAAAAAATTGTTTAAAAAGTTATCTCCAAACGGGGCATTAAAAATTGGGGTGTGCAAGTGCATGCCACATAAATAACAACAAAAGTGGCAAGTCCTTAAGATTTTTTGGGCTCCTTGGATTTTTTCTTCCCAACTCTGAATGAACCCTGTAACATGTAAAACTAGATTTCAAAACAATAATAATAAATCTTTTTCCCTTCTATGTGATATTAGTGAAACTTGCAGGGTTAGCAAGGCTTTTCCCCATCCCCCGTAAATACTGTGGTAAAAACCGGTATTTACTGTCCTATATTTTTCTGACATGGGAAAAATTCATTATTAAAAACAAATATAAATCCAAAACAAATTTTAAAAATGTTAAAATAGAGCTTAAGTAAATATCTTTAAGGGATTCTTTAAGCATTGTAGTACAGACTAGACAAGAATCTGGTAACAACAAAAAATTTAAACAAATTTGAAGAAATTCTGGTTGTAAAAGAATATTTTGTGTAAATGTTACACTTAACTAAAATTGTAAAATTAAAAGCTAGTCAGATGTGGCAGTGCCAAAACTTTCTACTGTCTCACACATATTAATACTTCCTGACAATGCAGCATAGCAGTGCCACCAGTTAGGTGATTAACACCAAAATCTAGTCAATAACTTATATCCTCCTCTAACTAACTCTGAAGTTTGATGAAAATGTGTGGATTAGTTTCTGAGATAGAACTATTGCCAAAATATTAAAAACTTCTGCAGAACAGTACAACTTGTTGGGTAATTTACACCATAAACAATTCAGTACCTATCTTAATCTGAAGTTTGATGAAAATCTATGCATTAGTTCTTAGTTGCACCAGTGGCCGAGAGGATCTGAATCCGAAATTGGTAGACGGCAGTTGCTCAGTTCGAAGCCAATCGTGGCCGTCGGCCTAACCGTTCAGAGTTTTCTGTGGTTTTCTTTGAACCTTAAATTTCCTTGCATAAATACTATTAAATTCCCTTGGAAACACCCTCACGGAGGGCATCCTCCCTTTAGGGCCTATATCCCATGTGTAGATAATTAACCGACATGAATACAAACAAACAAAGCATTAGTTCTTGAAATACAGCTATAGTGAAGTCTGAAAAATGTAGTATAACTGTACTAACTAAAGGGAAATTAACACCAAAAACAAAACTAATCTATATCAGAGACTAACTGAATCTGAAGTTTGATGAGAACTCGTGCTTTAGTTCTCGAGATAAAGCTATTGCGAATGATTGCAAAAATAATGCAACACAGTAGCACCAACTGTTCAGCAATTTGCACCAAAATGTAATCAGCCCCATAACAACTAATCCAAAACATTAAAAATTATATAACTGAATAAGGACGGTAGCAAGTAGTGAACAAAAAGGGGGGGGGGCCTCATAATTTTTCTCTCTCTCTCTCTCTGACACAGAAAGATAAATTAGTGTATATTCGCATTGTAGGTACAATGTTTCTTATTAAACTGTTGTAATAACTCTGTACTAAGAAAAGTATATGATGAGGAAAATTTTGAATGTATAACTGGTGCAAAATTAAATATATTTGTTTCATATGTACAAATACGATGGGAGAGTATTGAAACACTTATTTTAAATACAATTTAGTAGTAATTCTGCAAAACTGTGAAAAGGTCTCAAAACTAAATTAGATTTTTGAACAGAATTTCATTTGAATTTTCGGAACAGAAATTCATTTGGGGATCTTGGAATCTTTTCCAGGGGGGGGGGGTCTCAAAATATTGTAGGGGGTTTGAGTTGTTCATAGCGCCCCCTTAGCTATGGCCCTGAACTGAATCTAAAATTTTGTGAAAATCCATGCATTAGTTCTTGTGAAAATCGTGAATAATGCAACACAACAGCATCAACTGTTGAGTGATATACATAAAAAATTAATCAGTTTCAGTTAATATCAAAGTCTAACTGAATTTAAAGTTTTGTGAAATTCCGTGCATTAGTTCTTGAGATAGTGCCCAAAAATTATCCACAGATAGACATTTTCTAAAACCATCAAATCGTATTCAGGATCTCATAAAATGTATGGATTTATTGAAAACCAGAAGTCTAAATTTTCAAGAATCCAGTACTTTCTTCTAGTAAAGATAGAAAAAAGTAAAAATTGTGTTTAATAGATCCTTTTAAAAGGCAATAAAATTTTTATTTAAATATAACATAAATTTTCTATTGCTTATATTTTTAAGTTTAATAGTATAAGTTTTAAAGTATAAGTTTTAAGTGCAACAATTCTTATTTATTTATATTCCTTACCTACACTCTAAAAGTGGAAGGAGAGAAAAGCTCACTTTTTGTAAGAGTGAGAGACATTTTCACTCTTTTTGGAGTTAACTTTATAAAAATACACTCCTGAAAGAGTGGAATTTCTCACTCCCTAAAGAGGAGTGAGATATTTCACTCCGTTGTCGAGAGTGAAATATGTCACTCCGTTGTCGAGAGTGAAATATGTCACTCCTTTGTCAAGAGTGAAATATCTCACTCCTCTTTAGGGAGTGAAATACTAGCATTATACACGTAAAAGAAATTACATTAAACTTTGAACCAATATATGGCACAAAACATTGCTAAGTACCAAAATATGTAATTTCTTAATTAAAAAAACTCCATCTCGTAATTAACTTGGAAAAGTATGCCTTATTTATAAACTTAAAACCAGCGTTAATGTTAGGGATTCGCGTTTGTAACAAAATGATCGCCCTCTAGTGATCTAAAGGGGAACTACAACAACCCTGCTTCTTTCATCGCTTCAGCATTGATTACTATGTGTTAAGATATTATTTGGGATACTAAATTCTTAATAAATATAAATAAACGTACCAAAAAACGATACTATATCTTGCTGTGTGCAACAATACAACTCTAGAAAATTGGAAAATCACGAACTAAGCTTTCATTTATTCGCAAATTGAAATAAAATAAAATAAAATATCGCCTCTGCAAACAGCAACAAATCTTTGGTCAGCAAAAATTCCGATTTTTCGTCGCGTATCACAGTTTGTTACAATTTACTAATAATCTATATCAGATTATTAAAAAAAAAAAAAAACATAAATTCTTCTTCTTCTTTTTTTTTTTTTTTTTTTTTCGATGTGAAAATATATTAAAATAAAATATAAACATAACTTGCAAAATTTCTAAAAATGTTTTGGGGATTAAATAAATTAAAAAAAAAAACTATTAAAAAATTCTTTCACAGCTTAATTTTTAAACCAATTAAGTACAATACACGTCTAAAAAGTAATATTTTACCAGGTTAAAAAAGTATTTCATTTAAAAGTTTAATATAATAGTCATCTTCATAAAAATTTTCTTTGAATAATCAAAATATTTAAAGTTCTTTTTTATAAAATAAGCACAAAAGATAATTTTCTTTTTTAGATTAAAAAGTTATAAATAAATAAAATATTCTTATTTGTTTGTTACAAATAGATACATAACAAATTGGGTGTAAAAGAGAATTAAAAAGTGATAACATTTGATAAATTTACAGTTATTGTAAAAGAATGGAAAACAAAAGAGGAAAAAAAAGCTTAATTAGTATCAAAATATTTAACAAGAACTACTTCGATAAAAGTAAATAAAATATTTTCGATAATTAAACCAGCACTTATGTATAAAAAAAAATCAATAAAAAATAGAAAAGCTTTTTTTTTTTTTTTTAAACTAGTCAAGGTTAATTTTCATAACTTTTGTCATATTTTTCATAAAATCAGCTTACAGATGATTATAAAAATTTTCTGACTGAATACGAACTAGAAATTGAAACATAATGCACTTAACATGGAAACTAATAAAACAATAACAATTTATATTTCTTGTGTTGATACAGATACATCTGCATAGGTTTAGAATTATAAAACTGCAATAATTTTGCAATTATAAGTGCAACAACTTCTATGACATTTCTTTTATTCGTTATATTCTATGAATTGAATGTTTATACACTGTGTTAAATTCCGATGGTGTCCCAAATGGGGCACCCTTCTCTGAAGCATTAATCGTCCCCCCCGGAAGATTTAAGTTTTTGCGTTCCAATGGTCAAAAAGTATAATTCCGCCCCCTCCCCCCGGAGCCATAGAAAACTCTTTAAGAGAAAAATGTCCGAATTCAATACTGCTTGTTGCATTAAATTAAATAAAATTATTTATTTATTGTTTTCATATTTATCCTGTTACTATCCATAATTTTATTAATTAAAGATAAAAATAGTCTTCAATATATTTTAATTATAGATTTGGGTATTTTAAAAATCTACAATTTTGACAGCCATTCTTTGCCTTAACATAGAAAAGCAATCATAAAAAATCATTTTTAATTTTTAAAAAATGCTTATTATTTTTTCACCCTACATCAGAAACATAAAACAAAAAATCTTATTGCTGTAGAATTAGGTGAAAATAGATGCTTAATGTGTCATAATATTAATATTGTGAAAAAAATGTATTCAAATACTAAAACAAAATACAAAAATTTTCTTTAAATTAATCTCCTTACACCATTAAATTTCTAATTTACTCAACACCATGCATAATAGTATGACCTGTATGACCTTATACTGCATTAAATTTTCTTGAAATGCATTGAAAAGTTTTGCCCGATTATAAAACATTCCTTTAAAATCAAATATAATATTTTAAAACATACATGCAAAGTAAATTGAAGTGATACAGACGATGTATGAAATAAATAAAACAGCACTCACCTGTAGTAGTATAAAAGAAAATTCAAACACAGCGTTTCCACGTTTTATTTTTATCAACTGGAGTATTCAGAATATTTTATTCCTTTTCCTTATTAAATAACGCACAGCTTATAGTGTATGGACTTTTTTTAATTACACTTGATCGAATGCATGCAGCTTCAATCTGCATGTCATTTTCTCACTTTATTTACACTTTATCTTGTACATTTCGAAATGATTTGAAGCGAAAATTTAGACCGCTTCAGTCAAACACATACCTCGTTTATAATTCTCCATGAACTTTAAAATTTGTACTAAAGTAAGCCGATTTTTCGTTAAAAAACACTAAAAAAATCCACAATCAAAGAATTTACACGAGGCAAGCACAAGCAGAAGCCGGCAGTGCCACGTGCACGTGGGACTGTTTACAAACAATAGCAGTGAGAATAGCGCCACCTTTCTTTCATTACAAACGCGAATTAGGCTCGAGAGGACATAATTCTCACCCCCCTTCAAAAAAATATTTATATATATTTATATATATATCAGATTTTGTGTTTTCAATGATTAAAAAATGCAATCCCCCCCCCCTCTCCGGGAACCACAAATTTCCTTTCCGGAGAGAAGTGTCTGTACTCAACACTGCTTATAACGCACTCTTTATCAAAAGTGCGTACTCACTCATTGAAGGAGTGACTAATTACTTAATACTTATTTATTACTCATCAGCCAATCAAAAGTGTCTCCTCGCTTTTTTTGTGATAAGATAAATGTGTCCGCCATTTTAAAATCAACGTTTCCTGGCTTCATGTTGACCTTCATTCTTGTCATTTTTACAAATACACAGAAACGTAATTGAAATCTCATCCTTAGAATGATGTATTTCGACATCTATGATTCGAAATAATCCAAAGACTACATTTTTTGTTCTGAAGTCATAATGGAAAAGAAATAATTCAGTAACAAGGAATAATACGGCATTAATTATCAGTAACGAAGAGGTTAAGATATTTATCAAACAAAGGATATCAAAAAAGGTGTTATTATTTATCAATCCAGGGATATTATTTAACAAGGGATTTTTTTATCAAATTAGCGGTAAGTCATACGTAATTTGAACTTTTTATTCCTAAAATTCTAGAACGTTGAGTTAAATAGTTTTATGTTATTAGGTTATACAGAAAACCATCTGCTCTCTTATCTGCTGGAGAAAAAAAAAATGCTGCCGCAGTTACATCCAATTACTGTTTTCTATTTCTTGACTCAGCATTTAATGTCATTTTTCTTTCGTAGTTAATTACGTTCGTATATTATGATACACGACACGATATCAGATGTAAAACTCTTAAGATTTTTTTTATTGTTAATAATATTGTAAATTATTATTTAAAATTCTAAATATTCATACTAATGTATTCAGATTTAACATTTTCTCAAAAATGAATTAAGAATAACAAAATTACTAAATGTAATAATGCATTGGATTCAGCCATAGTAATTCGTTGTTGGTTAATGGTTAATAGTACAATTATAAAATTTTTAATGTTCTTCAAATTGTATTTCATTTTTTTAAATTGCATGTAAGCATTTTCTGCTGCTGTTCATGATTTTAATCAAACATTTAATTATAAATATTCTGAAATATGTTATTAAATTTCTTTCTATTGTGAGCGATTTATTTTCAATTATAACGCATGTAATTATTAGTACTAAAAAATAAAACATAAAATTTAAGGATTGAAACAAATTGCTTTTTATGACTGATGTTTATAGGTAAAGTTATTTTAGTACATATTTTTTAAAAGTTTGTATCATCATATAGAATGGAATATATTTTAAAGAGATAAATAACTGCTTTTTACATTAAAAATGTTTTTCCAGCAATAAAAGCAACAAATATATAATCATTTTTATTTTATATTTCCTTCTTTTTTCTATTTCCTACATGAGTTTTTTCCTATGAAACTTACGAAATCTATTTAACTCAAATTCATAAATTAAAACAGAGTAGATGTACCATTAATGGACAACCCTGAATTCTTTTGGTTTATAAACAATTAATCTATAAAAATGTAGCTTTATTTTTTTTTTTTGTTATAATTTTGCCCTATTGTTGATACTCTTAATTAAACCAACCAGGAAGCAGAAAATAATGTTTTTAAGTTCCACTGTTTTTCATTGAAAATCTTAATAAACGTACTAAGAGCTGGCTTCATTTAACAGATTTATATATGTAATATATGTAGATCATAATTGTAGGAGTCATTACTTAACAACATAACAAAATTTATTGAAAGTCTTGATTAAATAGTTCTATGTACAGTATTTCAGAGTAAAAAGGGGGAGCTTCTGCCATTACAATCATGTCCGGGACGCATTCGTCGTCCTGTGCGCTTAGCGATAAAACAGAGGGATTTTGGGCCGTCTGCCCTGCTCCAAGCCCAGAACGAATCTGAGCCTCTTCTAATTAACTACTTCTAGGAGATTTTTGATTGCGTTTGCATGTTTCTTACGGTAACAGATTCGAGTCAGCGATTATAAGGAAAGGGCATGTTTACAAACAAACACTTCTGTCAACCAATCTACCACTACATTTTTTGGTCATAGCGATCATTGTAGGAATCATCTTGACGACGTAGCCCAATCATATCATACTTACTTATGCAATGGCAAACTTAGACCAATCAAATTCCCGGAGTTCATCCGTACAGTGTCAGTCGTTAAAGAACGGACTGGTTTTTCTCCCTTATACCCTGTTCACACCACAAACTTAAGATATCTTAAGATCGCCGTGTTTGAAGTGGACCCTCCCGGAATTGGATGCCTGTTCACATTGAAAAATTTACCTAAGATATCTTAGCGAATGTCACTGTATCTCTGAACTGAACAAATGTAGCCTATGCGCATGCGCTTGAAATAAAGACGGCCACAACAGCCAATCAGTAAAAGCAAAGCTTTGTAGCCAATGAGAGTAGGTGGTTGTTCCTGTATCTAGCTCGAGAGAGTTGAAACTCTCTGAGAGAGTTCCAGGCCTGAGATATCTTAAATATCCGTAGTGTGAACAGGGTATTATCCACAGTAATTCGTCCACAGTGACGTCAGTTGCCCTTTTTTTATTACTAGCAGTGGCGCAGCCAAGGGGGTGGTTTTAGGGTAAAAACCCCTCCCAGAACTAGGAAAGATTCGCTATAATTGCTGCTTATATGAATCAAAACCAAACTTAATATTTAAATGTTTTGGCGTATTTCAGAAACCGCTGCTTTATTGAATTAGATTTCATTTAAAAAAGTGATTCAAATAAAGGCGAAAATTCTACTTAAAACTGTGAAAGTGCATATTACATCGATTAGTTAAGTAAAAATTTGTTATTTGAACTAAATCCATTTTCTGAGACATATTATGCTAAAAAAAGATGATTTCTTGCCACACAGATTTTCTTTGAGTTTATCTATTATACCAGTGAATATTCTAATTAGTACTAAATCCATTAACCGGCAATTCAAATAACCCGCAATCACCTTTATTAGAAACTCAAAATCCCCCCCCAGAACCGAATTCTGGCTGCGCCACTGTATCTGATACATGTAAATAATTCATAATGCCGATATTGAATGATAATCTATGCCATTACGAGAATTTGTAAAAGGTATATCGTTTTGTTGACGTGGATTCGTTAAACAAGGAGATATAAGTGTCGCATTGTTCAAACAAATCATTAAATTTCAAAAGTCCACACTTTTAGATGTCCGCAACCAAAATTTCTAACCCAAAGAATATAAAATTGACACTTGCTAATCAATATACACACAAGCTATTTACGTGAAAATGTAACAGAATATTAAGTTGGATTAAATTTCTTACATTAGTTTTGAGATATAGCTTTTGCGGAGATCGGGACAAATGCAGCATAGTTGTGTCACTTGTGCGATTTCAGCAAAACCTAATAAGGGTGTATTTCGATTCAAACTGCTTATTTTACGATTTATTTTTAAATTCATTTTTGCTCTAATATGCATCAAACCTGTCAAATTGTATTATTTACAAAGTACACAATGTGCCGTGATGGTCGATTCTTTGATAAATGCAGAAAATATTGCAAACTAGTCAGATGTGTCAATCCCAAAACTTTCTTCTATCTCATACGTACATTTTAATATTTTTTAAAAATAGTTACTCATTTTAATGTTTTAATAATTTTTATTCAATACCATATAAACTTTGGTTTTCATCTTAAATTTCTGCTTCAATCAATTAATGGGAGTAAAAACGAATTTCCGTCTCTACACGAGCCGATGAACAATAGAATGATAGGCAGATTTTTTTTTTTAATTCAGGGAGGACCTATTTGCCTTACCAAAAAATAATTATACACAAAAATTTTAGTTCAGTTCTAGGACTAACTTCATACACTTTTAGGTGGTGCAATATTGAAAATGGCATAAAATTGGCTATTGCAGCGCCTCCTTCGGGCGGATTTTTTTCAAATTCAGGGAGGACCAACTAGCCATAGCCATACACTTATACAAAAAACTTGATTCAATTCGATGCATAACTTCATATACTTTCGGTCGGTACAATATTGAAAATGGCACAAAAATCGCGATTGCAGCGTGCCCTTCCGGCAGATTTTTTTCAAATTCAGGGAAGACCAATTAGCCATAGTTATACACTTACACAAAAAATTTGGTACAATTCGATGCATAACTTCATATACTTTTGGCCGGTACAATATTGAAAATGGCACAAAAATCGCGATTGCAGCGCCCCCTTCTGGCGAAATATTGCAAAACTGAAGGAGGACCTGCTTGCCACAGCCTGAAACATTCACAAAAAATTTGGTTCATTTCTATGCATAACTTCATACACTTTTTGATGGTAGAATAGCGACATACATACAGACACATGGACAGACAGACATTTTGTAAAAACAGGTTTTTTGGAATTTCTGACCCCTAAAACGTGTAAATCCGTTGAAAAAAATTCAGTTACAATACTTTCTTCTATTGAAGATAGAAGAAAGTAAAAAAGCAATCAAAAACGGCATTTTGAACCGATTTTTCCGAAATGGGAGATCTGTGAAATAAAAAAAGGGTCATACTGAAAAGGTGTTTATAAATCAAATTCTAATGAATTGAGCGTAAAATGACATCACACGGCACCTTATACATTTCTTGAAAAATCCCCTCAGCAAGTTTAATGTTTCTAATTTTAAAAATGGGTCTGAAATTGTATCAGAAAATTTCGAACTGTTGAAGGTGGAAAGGCGAACTGAATTTTAAGTTTGATGAAAATCTCAGAGTTAGTTCTTGCGATACAGCTATTGCAAAAATCGAGAAAAATGCAGCTTTGCATTGTCATCTGTCGAGCGATATACACCAAAAGATAATCTGCACCAATTTACATAAAGATGCAACTGAATTTAAAGTTGCATGCATTATTATTTAGATAGAATTATTATTGATGCAGAAATTCATGAAAAAATCCAACACAGCACATCCAAATCTCGTAAGCAACAGTTTAAATCAATTTATAAACAAATCATATGTTTGGTGAAAATCCGTGTGTTTGTTCTTGAGATAGAGCTATTGCAAAAATATAGAAAAAGGCACTATTATGCTGCAGCATAGTATTATTTAATTCACTTTTGATTACACTAGTTTACAAAATTAAACTTTTTGTCTGTTGCTGCGAATTCTGTGGTTGGTAACACTTATGACTTGTTTTTGTCAAATCTAACCGGAAAATGTTTTGATCAACTCGAGTTGCTTTGTTTTTGATTTTTATCTTTTAAGCATACAAGGTAGAACCCATCAAATTTCAACGAAAGAAAATATTTAAAAAGGAACTGTTTCATTGATTTATAATAATCCTACAAAATTAGCTATAGTAAAAAATGCATTTTATATTTAGTCTAAACAAACGGTATTTATCGTCAAATTAACAAAATACTATTTTTATAAAACACTGTCGTAGAAATTGTTAAAATTAAACTTTAATCGCACATGTAAGCATTAAAAAATAAATAAATAAAGATCTGTTATCAATTTAGGTTATTATGCTAGTATTCAAAAATGAAAAAAAAAGCAAAATTTATTCAACTTTGACTCAATCATAGAATTTTTTTCCCGTGAAATCTAAACCTGGCAACATTTTCATGATATCAAAATTTACAAATGCACATTTCATATCTGGATTCACCTTTTCAGAAAAAATAGGCATTTTAATTTGAGCATTTTGATTCAAAACATAAAGTCTGAATGCTATTAGCTGAAACAGATATTAAACTTTTGATATTATTTTAAGTGTGAATCAAATTTTGTAAATTAAATCAAAATCCACCGGGTTTTATAACAGAAGATATTTTTTCCCTTTTTATGAGAAAACGACAACATAAAGATACAGTAAACAATTTCTTCCATTTTTTTCCTTTGCTTAATAGAAATGGAGTACTCCTGTTGCCACAATTAGAAAAGCGGTATTAAACACTACAAAAAAATTAATATTTCAAAAACAAATTGAGATACAGCTTTCAAACAAATTTCATTTAAAAGTACATTTTTTTCCCTGCACGATGGTGTAAAAATTGAAAATGTGCAATATTTATAAATTTAAAAACTTGTAGTAGCAAGAATTGCAATACCGAAATTTCATTAAATATCTGAAAGTGTTGCCATTTGCAAAATGATGTATGCGTTACGCACAGATACGTTTGGCCTTTATAATATAGATATATTAATCGATTACAGGCTTCTTTTACTGTGTTAAGATTAGTTTCTCAAGTTTTTGCGTCATGAGTAGTTCAAGGTGACGCTTTTTAACCTCTTCAGACCCGAGGGTTTATTGATCTACTTTTATTAATTTCAGCTATGGATTTACATTAATTAATTGATAACTAAGAAAGATTGAACAACGAAATAATGAAAATTTATTTTTTGTACATAATTTTTTTTTGATCAGACATGCTACAGGCTCAGCAAGAAAAAAGCTGAACTTTTACGGCCTCACAGACTTTTGGTGAAATCTGCATTTTTCTGAGATTTTTTAACGAAATTGGCGTTTTTGCGCGACCTATTAACGAAATTCGCGCTTTTTCCCACCCTTTTTTGACAAAATTCGCGTATTTTCCACGATCTTTCGTCAAAATTTGCGTGTTTTCTGCGATCTTTCGTCAAAATTTGCGTATTTCCCGCGATCTTCTGTCGAAATTTGCATATTTTCCGCCAAAATATGCGTATTTTCCACGATCTTTCGCCAAAATATGCGTATTTTCCCCGATCTTTCGCCAAAATGTGCGTATTTTCTGCGATCTTTTGCCAAAATGTGCGTATTTTCTGCGATCTTTTGCCAAAATGTGCGTATTTTCTGCGATCTTTTGTCATAATGTGCGTATTTTTCGCGATCTTACGTCAAAATTTGCGTATTTCCCGCGATATTTTGTCAAAATTCGCATATTTTCCGCAACCTTTCGTCAACTAATACGTATTTTCCGCAATCTTTCGTCAAAGTATGCATATTTTCCGCGATCTTTCGTCAAAATTTTCGTATTTTCCGCGATCTTTCGTTAAAATTTGCGTATTTTCCGCGATCTTTCGACAAAATTTGCGTATTTTCCCCGATCTTTCGCCAAAATGTGCGTATTTTCTGCGATCTTTTGCCAAAATGTGCGTATTTTCTGCGATCTTTTGTCATAATGTGCGTATTTTTCGCGATCTTACGTCAAAATTTGCGTATTTCCCGCGATATTTTGTCAAAATTTGCATATTTTCCGCGACCTTTCGTCAACTAATACGTATTTACCGCAATCTTTCGTCAAAATATGCATATTTTCCGCGATCTTTCGTCAAAATTTCCGTATTTTCCGCGATCTTTCGTCAAAATTTGCGTATTTTCCGCGATCTTTCGACAAAATTTGCGTATTTTCCATGATCTTTCGATAGAATACGAGTATGTATCACGATTTTTTGAGAAAATTAGAGTATTTTTCCGCACCCTGTTCACGAAAATCGTGTTTTTCCCGCAATTTTTTTTACGAAAATCGCGTCTTGTTCGTGATAATTTTTCAAAAATAGTGTTTTTTCTCGCGATCTTCTGAAGAAAATAGTATTTTTTCTGCGATTGTTTGATGAATTTATAGGTTTTTTTTTCTTTTTTGCAATCATTTGGAGAAATTTGCTTAATTTAGCGTGGTTTGTACTCGTGTTTTTGTTGTATTTTTTATCCGTTTACCCCCCCCCCCCCCCTACATATAAATGTTAAAAAATTTTAATGCATATTTGCATCGATCCCAGGTATAATAAAATTCGTTGCCGAAAAAGCGGAATTCCGCGTTTCCGCGGAAAAGTAGCATGTCTGTTTGATATATGGGGACTTGTAAAACACGCATTTTAACAATTTCTTAGGTTATTTTAAATTAAATTTTACTTTTCTGCATTATAAAAACATAGATAAAGATCAAACAAATATATATTTAATAATTTTTATTACTAATGGAGTCTACAAATAGTATCTTAACACACAGTAAAAAATTTTACGTTTTCTTTTTTTTGTACATTTCGTGCATTTCTGCTGCAAGCCATTTTTGTACATCATGTAACTCACTGAAAAAGCACTACGAGAGACAAATTGCTATTTTCTTTATTTCTGCTATCTCTTAGGCTCCATTCACACTAATTTCTCTTTTTTTAATAGTATTTATATATGTGAAAACAAAATTGTAAAGATGTGTATCCTATAGGATACACCAGGTCTGAAGAGGTTAAACAATCCGGATCATTTTTGCTATATATGCCTAGAATATGTGTTTAACAATTGTAGAAAAGTTATTTCAGAGTTGGTGAAAAATACCTATTTTGAGTACTTTGGGATGCTCTTGGATAAAAATGAGAAGTCTTGGGCTCCCATTCGTGTGTGGAATATTTAAGATTATGGAAAAGTGGTAAAAGAAGTGCCTTTAAATTTGAAACACATTTTATTTGGCGAGAACCATGAAATCATCTCGAAGACTGATATTTTTGTAGCGTGAATGTAAACCGTTTAAATGCTAAAAATCGAGCTAAATGGCAGTACCCAAGTACTAGTTGTGTTCAACGTCCAATGCAGTGTTCACCTAACTCTTCAGAGTGTAAAAATGTATCTGAACCATTAGAACAAGACATTGAAAGGCCAAGCTCATCACAAAATGATGCTAATTTTGAAGATATGTCAAATGAGCCAAAATGCTTTTCCCAAAATGAGTTCGATGATCTTGTAAGAGATTTAAATCTTTCTAAACAAGCTTCAGAATTGTTAGCATCAAGACTAAAAAGTTTGGACAGCTTTTGTCTCTGATGCAAATTTTTCTTGGAAATAAAAAATCTGAAAATTATATTGAACTTATAGAAGACTTTCTGCTACAATTAAAAAGTATAGGGCGCAATATGAGCATAAAACTCCACTTCTTCCATAGTTACCTGGACAGGTTTCCAGAAAATTTAGGAGGTATGAGCGAAGAGCAGGGAGGGCGTATGCATCAAGACTTACATGCCATGGAAGAGCGCTATCAGGGTTTCTGGGATAGGAATATAATGTCTGACTATTGTTGGTCTCTGATACGTCATTTGACAAAGTCTACACATCGCAGAAGAGCTTTAAAACGAAGTTTTTTAGAACTCAGTGATTAATTAAATTCAAATAATATTTTGCTTATTACTTGAATGTAGAAATTCAACTGATCATTTACAGAGCAATACGATAGATCTCGAGGATATATCATTTGCTGTCGGAAGGCGAATTTAAAATTGTACTATATGTGTTTCTAACTCATCTATATTTGTGAATACTGTAGAATATACAAAGCTATAGAAATCTAATACAAATCATAAACAGGGCTGCAAAGAAATATTCATATATTTTTCTGACTGTTGATGGTAATTCTTGAAATTGTGTTTATAATTTTCTAAATTGTTTGCTTAAACATCATGTTTGACTTCATTAAGGGTGCATTCGAAAATGTAATTCTCCCCTTTAACAGCTCAAAATTTTCTGATACAATTTCAGGCTCGCTTTTAAAAGTAGAAATACGATACTTGCTGGAGTGTTTTTTGAAGAGATGTGCAAGATGCCATGTGATATCATTTTTCGCTCAATTCATTAAAACTTGATTTATTAACAATTACGCTCTCAATATAACCTTTTTTTTTTTTGCTCCCAGACCTCCCACTTTGGAAAATTTGGTTCAAAATGCCGTTTTTAACAGTCTTTTTTGAAATATTTTCTGCATTTATCAAAAATCAACAAACATGGCACCTAGAGTAGTTTCTAAATAAGAGAATTTGTTATTTTTATATGTTTGACAGCAGGGTTGGCACAGTTTAAACCAATTGGTTTTAACCATGGTTTAAACCACGGTTTAAACCAACTGGTTTTTTTTCTCAAAAAAACCAATTGTTTTTTTTTCAAAAAAATCGAGTGACATTTTCTCATTTTTCTTTATAATTTAAGATCTAAAAATTATTGGATATAAATATTTTCTACTTTTAACGTTTTATTTCAGAAATAAATATTAGATATAGTGGGTCTAGGACATTCTTTTAATATGTAGGATAAAAATCTGTGTGCATTGGTGATCATATTCTATTGCTCTAAAGAAAAACTTAGAACATGTGAATTGATCAAAGATAAAATCAAGGGCGGATCCAGCCCAACCTCCAGGGGGGGGGGTCACAACTTTTGACAGATGATTTAATGAAGCAATTTTAAAATACAGTAAATCTTGTAAAAACGGAATTACGATAAAAAATAGCAAATTTCGCCGATCGGGCATGAAAAAATCGCGAATTTTGTCCATTACGCACGGAAAAATCACGAATTTTGTCGATCGGACGCGAAAAATTTCAGATTTCGTTTATCGGGCAAGGAAAAAAAGTCTAAATTTTTTATAATACTTGAAAAAATTGCAAATTTTGTTCATAGGTTGCAGAAAAGTCGCCTGTTCTGTCTGTTTACCGCGCGAAAAAAACGCGAATTTCGTTGACCGAGCGCGAAAAAGTCGAATATCGTCAACTGTACATTGGAAAATCGCGAGTTTTGTCTATCGGCCTTCGAAAAATCTCGAATTTTGTCTGTATGTCTCAGAAAAATCGCGAATTTTGTCGATCTGGAACGAAAAAATCGCAAATTTCTTTAATAAAACACGAAAAAATCCCAATTTAGTCGATCGGCTTCGTAAAAAGCGCGAATTTATTCGATCGGGAACGGAAAAATCGCAAATTTTGTTGATTGGGAATAAAAATCGCGAATTTCGATTTGATATGGAACGCAAAAGTTGCCGATTTCGTGAATCGGGAAAGAAATCATCGCAAATGTAGTCGATTGTTTTCGTAAAAAGAGCGATACGGGCGATTGGGTACGAAAAACTCGCGAATTTTGTCGAATCGGTGCAAAAAAATCGCTAATTTCGTTGATAGGGCAAAGAAAAATCGAAGATTTTGTCGATGATGCGCGGAAAAATCGAAATTTTTTTTCATCGGCTGCAGAACAATAGCGAGTTTTATCAGTTTATCGCGAGAAAAAAATTACAGATTTCATCAATTTACGGCGGGGAAAAAATGAAGATTTCATCAGTCAGTTAAGAATCGCGAATTTTATTGTTCGGTGCGGTATTTCAGGGACCAAGAACGGATAAAGGCGCGAATCTCGTCGATTGGGCACGGAAAAATCCCGAATATGGTCGATGGCTTTCGTAAAAAGCCCGAATTTATTCGATCAGGAACAACAAAATCGCTTTTGGTAGGGCACGGAAAAATTGCGAATTTTGTCGATCGTGAACGAAAAAGTCGCAAATATGGTCGCTCAGTTTCGTAAAAAGCGCATATACAGTCTATCGAGAATGAAAAAAATCGAGAATTACATTGATATGGCGAACAAAAATTGACAATTCCATCGATCGGGAAAGAAATTATCGCAAATATGGTCGATCGGCTTCGTAAAAAGCACGGATTCGGGCGATCGAGTACAAAAAAACTCGCGAACTTTGTCGATTCGGGACGAAAAAAATCGCTAATTTTGTCGATGATGCGCGGAAAAATTAAAAAAATCTTTGAGCGGTTGAAGAAATTTCATCAAACAAGAACGGAAAAATGTGCTAATTTCGTGGATTGGGCACGGAAAAATGATGAATTTTGTCAATCAAGTGAAGAAAAATCGCAAATTTCGCAGACCATTCGTGGAAAATTTTCAAATTTCGTCGATCACGCCCAAAAAATTTTGCTTTCTTGTTTTAGCACTTTTTACTTACACTGTACATCCCTCTTTGAAAAGCTCCAGGGGGGGGGTCATGACCCCCCCTTAGATCCGCCACTGGATAAAATAGATTAAAAACATGCAATATTTAGTATAAAATATTTTCATTAAAAAAAGCAGATTATTTAAAGGATTCTATCACAACATGCACAATGATTTTGAATATGGACTTACATAACTTGATGAGCTTTAAGATTTTGGTCAAACTGTAATAGAATTTTTTTATTTTTTTTATTGGGAAAATTATCTTTAAGGATTAAAATTAAAATATCAAGTTGAATAAGAAAGTATTCAAAAATCTGGTGTTAGTTAAAGCATTCTAAGAATACCAATCTAATTTTTTCCCCTGTTATCTGCTGAATCTATTGACCAATATTGTTGATTTCAAATTGCTACTCAAAAAAAAAAAAAAACACCCAAGAAGTATTTTTAATTTATTTTTTTTAATTGTAGAAAATAATATTATAGTCATCAAACTGCATCAAATGTTCATTATTAGTAATCAAAAGATTGTTTATAAATTTTTTCAAAGCATCAATGTTTGATTGTGTAGAGTAATTTATCCTTTTAACACAAGACTGTTTACTATAACAACTGTTTAAAATATGAATTTTTTTTTCAATTTTCAACATAATTCTATATAATTATTTAATTTAAATTACTTTCAAATGAGGTTATACTACTTATAATCCAACAATGTCCATTTTTATCAATAAATATGCATGTATATCTAAATAAAAAGTATGTTCTAAAAAAACCCGGTTTAAACCAAAAAAAACCCTTTTTTTTTGGGGGGGGGGGGGTTCTAAAAAACCTGGTTTTTTTTTCAACCCTGTTTGACAGTAAAAGTAAATTTTAAAATAAATCAGAAAATATGCAGTTTGGATTGGAATACACCCTTAAGGTTTATACGAAAAATGATTTACCACCTAGACCTACAACAGCTCGAAATTTTCTGATACATTTTCAGACTCATTTTTAAAAGTAGAAACATGAAACTTGTTGGGGTGTTTTTTGAAGTGATGTAAAAGATACCATGTGATTTTTTTTGCTGAATTAATTAGAATTTGATTTATAAACAATTATTTTTTTAGTTTGATCATTTTTTCTTTTGGTCCCAGATCTCTAGGTTCGGAAATTTCTGTTCAAATTGGCAACTTTCAGAGAATTTTTTGCAATATTTTCTAAATTTACCGAAAAATTGACAAACACGGCAAATAGTGTAGTTTCTAAATAAGAGATTTAGAAAGTTTGGTGCATTTGAGAGCAAAAATTAATTTAAAAATAAATCGTAAAATAAGCAGTTTTGATCGAAATACACCTTTAAATGGTAAAGTTTTATTAGGGTATTCCGGAATTGTTAGAAAGTATTTAATAATTTATGCTTGACACATGATTTTTTCTTCTTTTTTTAATCTTCTCTGTTGAGTCGAAACAAATGCCAGAGCTTGTGACGGGCAGAAATTTGCATGCTCATACTCGACTTGGTAAAAATAAGAAAATGGCCATATTGATATAAAAATTAAAAAGTTTGTAGAAAATAGAATGTAATTTTTTTTAAATCGGATTTTTTTCATTTAAATCAGATTTTTTATTTATTTTTTCCCATTGCTCAAATACTGAATAATTATCAAGAGTTTTAGGTTACCAAAACAATAAACCTCTAATTGTTAATATATTCCTAGTTTTTACACATTAATAGAATTATTAGTTTGTAATTATAGAAATTATAAAAACAGAAAAAGTAGTAATTTTATTAGTGGCATACAACAATTTTGTAACAGTTATGCAAAATTAGGTTAAAAACTAGCGATATTTACATTTATTAATAATTCCATTTAACAGTAAGTTATTAACATTAATAATTATTAAACTACTAATTCTATAATTAGGAACATAATATATATTTTTATGTTTTAATTACTAAAATGATAATTAATAATTTATATTCATTCTAGAAAAAAAAGGGGAGAATACTAGTTCCAAAAAAGGACACTATTTCATAAGGGAATATACATTTTATAATAATGTGCTTAGTAATTTAATAAGAGAAAAAGTATATAGTTTCTTAATATGATAAAGTGTCATTAATTTTAACGGTTCTATGAATTACAAATGGAAAATTACAATTAAATAACATGTTTTAATTTTTTTCTAAAGAAATAAAGCTCTAACATCACAATTTTTATTTGATGCATATAAGCTCAAAAATCTAAAAAAACTAAATCTAAAATCTTTTCAACCTTTACTGAAGAAGCTGTTCATTATCATTTGCTTAACATATTATACAAATTCTGTTTCTCTTACAGGCTCTTTTAAAATAGCATTTCCGATGATGTCTTTTTTAAATTCTATATTTAACTTCAATAATTGCTTCTTATATTAGATTTAAATATCATTTTTAAATGAAATGCTTTTTATGTTCGTTAGATAGAAACTATGCTTTTTACAAACCTGCTGTACTTCATTTTTTTTTTTTACAATACTCACCTTTTTTTTTTTTTGTGTGTGTGTATTTATAAGTCAGAATACCTGTTGAATACCCGTTTCCAAATTATATTCATCTGTTCACCTTAGGCTTTAATACTTTTTAATGTTATTTTAAACGAAGAAAATTTCTGATTTTAATCAATGATTTTTTAAAAAAAAATCAGTAAATTTAAAGTCGACTGATTAAAATCAATGATACTCTAGTACAAAATAATTATTTTTTTTCACATGTATATTATATCCATGTTGCATGAATAAACATTTGTGTATTTTTTTTCTTTCTTTATTGTTGTCTCTATTCTCCTTCTAGCACAATAGAACATTTTTTAATTGGCTTCCACCCTTTTATATAAAACATGTATGCAATATTGAATACCCCTGCAAAGATATCAGACAGAAAATAGAAAATACAAGTCAAAATAGATATTTTATATTTCATAATTCGGATATCACACTTTGATTCAAACGCAGCCAATTGAATGTCCAAATTTCCGAAAGTGGCCAATGGTGCGGTCCCTGTCAAAATCAGATTACGCCTCCCCTAAAATAGTGTTTAAATATCTTAAAGGACATGTTTTATCATACAGATAAACTAACCAATCCTTAATCTTTCCTCACTCGCCTCAACATTAAAATTTCACCTGCACAATTTCACTCAAAATTGATATTTAATGTATTTCAATTTTTAAAAATTTTTACACGACACTTGTACAAGATCATTTTGTATATCATATTCCATTTTTGATTATTTTTGTGGGTAATTTCTGGAGAGAATTTTTTAACTGTGTCTGCGACAAGCCTCATTAATATCAAATTCTGTCTACAACCGCAACGCAATATTTTCTTTTAACTGTATACACATTTACATATCATATGTTTAGGAAAAAGAAAAGACACTGTAAAATGAATATATCACAAATCAGGTAGTCTACATATTTTATATATAATATTCTTAACTACTTCAGAGATGCATATAAAAAAAGGTTAAAAAACAAAAATTATTAAATCAGCATTGGAAAAACTGTCTAGCATACTTACTGTAATATATAATAAATAAATTGTCCCAAAATTTTGTTTAGACATTTGATAATTGGGTATCAAGTTAAATTGCTGCAATTTATAGCAATATATCACAGATTTAAAACTATAATTAGATCAAAGTATTGGGTGGGGGGTGGGGGGGAATTGTACACATATGCTTAAATATTTCTAAAACCGTATTTTTGTGAGCATGCGCCGCACCCACCGTAAGTGCCGCACTTACGAAAATACATGAAAATGTTAAAAATTGCGTCATATTCCGTGTTTTTTCGCGTTTTTTTTTTACATTTGTGAAATGAATCCAATTTCAAACTGTTTTTACAATATAGTATATTTTGTATATTTTTT
The DNA here is from genome assembly GCA_964019185.1 of Maratus speculifer. NCBI lineage: Eukaryota > Metazoa > Arthropoda > Arachnida > Araneae > Salticidae > Maratus > Maratus speculifer. The sequence goes on along the minus strand of CAXHSM010000162.1, from coordinate 59,498 downwards.
ACGATAAAATTTAAGTTGAATTCGTGGAACCATTTTTTGTGAATTTTTCAATACGATTTTTATAGTTTTTCTTCCATTTCACGGAGATTTTCCGAAATTCGAAACACAAATCCTGTTTAAAGAATAAATCTAGAACAGTAATTATGTTCTCTGCAATTTTCGATTTTTTTAAAAATTTAATTTTAGCTTTTTTATTGATTACGTTTTAATTCCCCCCCCCCCCCCACCAAATAATTAAAAAAAAATTATTTCCCAATTTGTAGCGATTTTTTATATTTATGAAATGCGTTAATATTCATTATAAAAATTACTATAACTACATTATTATTTCATCCCAATATAGCAAATTTTGTCCTTTTTTCAAAAGTTTCTCACATTTATCAGCGATTTTAGACGTGTTTTGTGGTAATTTTTAATGTTTGTAAAAGGAATCCAATTTAAATTTTTTAACCTAACATTTCGTTCTGCGATTTTTGAATTTTGACACTTAAGAAAAAAAAAATTGCGATTTTCTTTTGCAATTTAAAAAATTTTTGTTGTGACTCCCGAATATTTAAATTTAAGATATTATTTATTAAAAAAATAACACCCTTTTTAATTCCAAATCATTTGCGTACTTGTGCGAATTGTATTCTTTTAAAAGTAAAAGGAGATCCCAGTAAATCAAAAAATTTTGCGTTGTTGAGAAAAAAAAAAAAAAAATCGAGCAGCAAATAGAAAAAATGAACTGAAAATTAATTTTTGTTCTTCTACTTACTTTAAAAAACGAAAAAAAAAAAATATTTTCGTTATGAATTGACTGATTTTATTCAAATTTTCAGCAATTCTCAATAATAATAAATTAGGCTGTATACCAAATTTTTATTAAAATATAATAAATTTTATGAAAATTATAATATATATATCCATTAAAAAGTCCACTCTTAGATTCACTAGATAAAAAAGTTTCATTATCATGACGTGGTTGTTTATTTAGCTGCAAGAAATCGGACCTGGCTGCAAGCACACACGATTACTTTTTACGGTTAGAAGTCGGTGTGTTTTATGTTCGCTCGCAGGTCGCGTGTTCAATGTATAATGATTTGTCCAGTTCAACTTCAATCACACTGTAGGACAAGTACCTTTCTCTTAAGTAAGGTTGAGATAGTTATCTCCTGAACCATTGTAATACGCCCGTATCTTATTGTCAATAAATCGCAGAAGAAAAGAGAAGGAAAGGATTTCCTGGAATTCAATTGAACTTGAGCAAAATACACGTGTGCTCGGAGACACCGTGAAAATCAGATAAGCTTCGTTCTATTGATAAATGTTTTGCTATGCAAAAAAAAGAAACAGTTTAAAACAAAATATTTCGTGAAGCAAAATAGAAAACTATTTAAAACAAACTTTTTTTCACTTTATTTTTTATTAATTATTATTTTATTATTTATTTTAATACTTTATTTTTTATTAAACTTTGCCCATTTTTTCTCAAAACAAACAACCTCTTTGCATTTTCTTAATGGATCTTCTTTTCTGTTTTTGTACAGGTAGTTGTAGTCAATATCAATCATTCCACCAATCACTTCCTAAAAATAATAAAATAAATACATAAATAAAAGATATCTAAAAAGTAGAAAGTAAAGTATTCTTTAATACAGTAGTTCCCAACTTATAGATTGTAGAACAATTGAAGTTTGTCACAAAAATATATCTTTTATTTCATCTATTTAAAATATACAACAATTCAACAGTATATAATATTTGAAGGGAATATCCTTAATTTCCTTCTGGATGAATTTAAGAACAGAAAATTTAAAAATACCTAAATCAGTATTGAGGGTCTTGATTGGGTTCAACATGATATACTTGTGTGAACATGCTTTTTCTATTTTGTTATTTTTGAAAAAGAAGTACAGAAACAAACTATGTGTAGAAGGTGACCTGAGCGTAAAATTAACTAGTTTTTATAGTTAGTTACTTTGTAGTTTTTGTGTCTTTTTAATTATTATTCCATTTGCATACATTGATTGTTATGAATTCTTGGTTTATATTCATAATGTATCCTTCATATGAAATTTGCCTTGTTTTCTAGGGAGCTTACGGAGATCATACAACAAATTCCATACTGATATATAGCCTTATATCATATGAGTCGCAAAAAAGTTTTCTATTTAAAGGTGGGTTGTACTTTTGTACACCAAGAAATATTAGGAATCACTGCTTTAATGCATTCCTACATAAATTACCATTTAGTTACGATGCATTTATTACCAACTGACTCAAATTTCACGAGATTGTGCTTTTTGAAAGCTAGAACACAAGGAAAAAGTAGACAAACATGCTATTTTTAGATTTTACTAAAATCTACAAAAGACTATCGAAAAAATGAATTTTTAAAATTGATGCATACATTCAAACTTGTGTACAATTTTAATAATTCATTGTTCATTTTTTATAGAACACACAAATTAAGTAACATTATAATTAGGTTTTAAAATATTTTATATCAATCATTTATTTCTGTGTTTCCCTAACCTGGGATAAATGTATCACTAGGGATATGCGAAAATAATATTGGTAATATCAGAAATCACAAAAAATGTTAACAAAAGCATTGGGAATGTAAATAGAATTTGCATTGGTTTATTATATTGTTTTGATAAGAAGATTACTACAGGAAAAAAACAAATCTGTGTTAACAAATTGAGTAGAGGGTTTGTTAGAAATGGAGGTATGCCAAAAGGAATACATGAAAGAAAACAAGTTGGGACACACTGACATATTTGAATCAGTTTAACACATCATGCACATTATAATTTAAAAAAATAAATAATGCAGATACCTTTCCAAAATTTCTTGGAAAATATTTTTCATCTTCAATGACATGGGCATATCCAGCATGAACTGCAGGATCAAACTCTATGTGGAAATATGGCAAATCTTTCGGTATCTAAAAAAATAATGTAAATAATCATTAAATATAAGAATTTTTATTTGTAAGAAAATAAAGAAAATTCACTCTTTTAATTAAAATAACATAATAAACTGTCAAAACCTGCAACTCTGCAGGTGTAATTGTTGCTGAAATAAGCCAAGTTGTATTTGGTGCCTATTACTATTAGAATAAATTAAAGTGCCATGGATAATTAAAAAAATTACTTATTAAATCACATTTTGAATAAACTTTAATAATTTACAGCTATGCTTAGGCAGACATGAGACTTAATATGAAAATCTCAGGGCTGCCAGCAACTTTGGTGCAAAATAGTAGGGACTTAGGGACCTAATGATTAAAAATTAGGGACTTTTTAGGGACCAAAAGTCTGAAATAGGGACCTTTTAGGGACCTAAAAAATAAACATAATATTTATACAAATCAAATACAATTTTTAACAAATAAAAGCCAACTTTTTTTAAACTTTTATTTAATCAAATATAATATTTACAAATTTCTTAAATTAACCTTCTTTATGTTTGTTACTCATAAAATTTGTAATTAAATTATTTTTTCTTTTATATTTATAACACTAGACAAGATATCAGCTTTATCCTTTTTTACTTTCAGTTTCTTGTTAGCTGTTATACCAGCTGCAATCAAATTTTAACCACTTTAGCTTTAGTTAAATTTCCCTTTTCTAAAGCAATTTTTAACCTTTCATTGCCTTCATCGATCAATCTGTCCAATATAGTTACTTCTACATTCACATTTTTGTTTAAATCTTCCAACTTTTTTTCAAGAACTACAATTGTACTTTTATCTTTATCAGCTTTTTTTTCTGATTTCTTCCTCTTCTGTAGCTTTTTCCACTTCAAGTTGTACTTTTTTTTTTCTCTCTTTTCATTTTCTAGGTAACTTTGATAATTTTGATATGCAATATTAACCTTTTTTATCATTTTACTAGTTACTGGTACTAGAGCTGCATGGTTTTCATAATGATGTCTTAAAGCTTCTGTTATGTTTAGCCTAGCATTTAACATCCGTTCTTTCATAGAGGCCCAGTCTTCGGAAAGAATTTGATGTGAAAGCGAAAATCCTCATTCTACGTCTACACTGCCATGGTACAAACTGAGGCTACTCTTCAAAATAAAGAGAGAGATTTGGATAGTTTAATCCTCCATTTTCCTCTTTTGCGTTAATAGAAGTAGCCCAAAATGAATCAATCCTATTTACAGATTCTTCTTGACTGAGCTTGCAAATTTTCCATTCATCTAAGAGGGCATCAATTTCAATGTTTATAGGCAATTTTTGTGCTAGTTTAGCAATATTTTTAAAACTTTTTGGAGTACTTTTGAATTCTGGGTTTAAGCAACTGAGATATTTCAAATTTCAACTTTGCAATATATCCTTATTGTAAAGATATTTACCAGAAGCTATATAATGACGTTGCACATCACTTAAAACATAATCTTTATCTTTTTCAAATAATTGCAAAAACTCTTTTTGCAATTCTTCATTAAAAACAATATCTCTTGGAGAGATTAAATTTTTACTCTCAAAGGGATCTTGACTGACATCATTCTTGAAAGATTTAATGGCTGACTGTTTGCAAATACGCACTGAGACTGCATCTGCTTGGCACATGTTTCATAAATCTATGTGCAGGAACACTTAGTTTTTCCTGTATAAAACTAAAATCTTCCCACCTGGATGGCCAGTCATTATAATAGTTATATACTAAAATAATAAAATCAGACGCATCACATCCATCAGGTCTAGAAGTAATTTTTTTCAAAAATATAGGAAATATAGGAATTTTTTTGAAGAAAATATAGGAATTTTATAGGAAATTTCATTTATATGTAAATAAATTGACACATGTTCTAATACATTAACATATGTATCAACATTGTAAAAACTATAACATAAGTAAACTATTTAAAGTTCATTACTGACTGTTTCAGAAATTTTTAGCACACTTTAGGATTAAAATACTGGTTTCAGGAATAGTACACTTTTTTGTTTTTTCCAGCAATATTTAACACTTATTACAATTATTTTCAGAATCATCATCACTTATATAATTTGCATTTACGAACACAAACATAATTATAATTGAAATAAAGGTTATAAATGATTTTTTTGTAATAAATTTAAATGAAATGAGTTTCTGTAGCAAAAGAAATTCAAAGTTCTAAAAAACCCTGAAATTCACGGAAAATTTTATGAAAAGTTACAGCAAAGAGGGAGAGAGGAAATCCTTCCCTACATTAATTATACATTTTTTCAACGAAATTCCCAGTTTTTTTTTTTTTGTAATGCTTTGATGGAATTTGCATTTTCTCTTCAATACTTAGGGGAAAATACCACCTTTCTCATGATCTTTTAATGTAAAAGTTTTTAAAAACTTTATTTTAAATTCTTTGATAAAATTTGAATTTTGTTTTGTAATCTTTAGATAAAAATTGTGTTTTTTTTTTTTTTTTTCGATCTTTAGACGAAAATCCCATTTTTCTCGCGATCTTTTGACAAAATCGCCTTTTCCTGGCGATCTTTTGACGAAATTGCATTTACCTCAAGATATTTTGGCGAAAGTCGCGTTTTCCTCGCAATTTTTTGGCAAAAATCTCGTTTACTTGCGATCTTAAGACGAAAATAGCATTTTTCTAGCAATCTTTTGATAAAAATCTCATTTTTTTCACGACTTTTTGGTGAAAAATGTGTATTTCTCACAATCTTTAGACAAAAATAGTGCTTTTTTCGCAATCTTTGGACGAAAACTGCATTTTTCTTGCGATGTTTCGACAAGAAGCATGTTTTTATTGAAATCTTTTGATAAAAATCCCGTTTCTTTTCAATCTTAAGATGAAAATCGCAGTTTTTCCCGGTCATTTGGCAAAAATTTCCTTATGAAAATAGCATTTATTCATGATCCCTAGACGAAACTCACGTTTTTCTGGCAATCTTAAGCAAAAATCATGTTTTTCTAGCGATCTTTTGATTAAAATCAAATTTTTCTTACAAACTTTTGCCAATAAAGGCGTTTTCTCGAGATTTTTTGAACAAAATTGCAGGTTTTTTTCACTACAATTTTTTCATTTCTTCCACTACGATCAGTTATGTGCATGTGCTATCATCTACAATATTAAATTTTTTTAAAAAGTAAATTTTCTTGATAAATTTGGTAAAATGTAAGGAAAAAATTAACTTAGACACAGTATAGATTAAAAAAAGGGACTTTTAGGGACCTCTTAGTGAAAATAGGGACTTTTAGGGACCAAGTTAAAAAATAAGGACCTTTTAGGAAAATAGGGAGCAACTGGCAGCCCTGAAATCTAAAATTAATTCTAAGTAAATCATAATTTAGAATATTTTTTGTACAGTTTCCCAATCATTTCATCTGAATTTTTAGTAACTGTCCACGTCAAATTCCAAGCTTCTGGTTATTCAAGTTTCTGTATTATCAGTATCACAGAAATTACAAATTAAAAATGTTTTATCCCCTTATATACTTTTAATTTTTTCTGCATCTTATATTTTTCAAATAATAGACATATAATTATCACATAATAAACCATTTTTAATGAGTATTTTCATCATAAAAATGACCAGCATGTCAAATTTCAAGTTTCTAACTACAGCAATATCACAAAAATTTTATAATGTTATTTTGATTCTTCACCCTTTGAATTTTGTAAAAAAAAAATTCTGTGCAAGCATTTACATATTTTAAATAACAGGCATGCAAATTTTAAGTTTATATCCCTAAGGCTGCTAAATAAATCTTACAATACATAAATCATAAACAGAGAATGTTTTCACAAGTTTAAATTAAAAAATTTTTATAAATTGTTTATACTGAGCATCTGTATCTTAAAAGTAATCACTATAGTAAATTTCACATTTCTAACCCTAAAAATCCCAACTAAATCTTAGTTTAGAATGTTTTCTGTTCATTTTGCACTTTTACATTTAGATTTTTTTTAAGAAAATTTTCTTAGTGAGCATTATCATTTTTAAAATAACTGCCATACCAAAATTAAAGTCTCTAGCTCAAACAGTGTCACATAAATCATAATTTTAGAAAGTTTTTTGCTCCTGTACTCTTAAATTTGAAATTCTTCAGAAACCATTCTTAGTGAGCATTTACTTCTTAAAAGTAACCATTTTAACAAATTCAAAACTGCTATACCAAATGCATCACATAAATTGCAATTTTAGAACTTTTTTGCTGCTGCACTATTTTAAATGTCAAAATTTTTAAAAACATTTTTGGGTGAGCATTTATGTCTCTAAAGTATCAATGCCCAATTTTATGTTTCTAGCCATAACAGCTCAATTAAATGGTAATTTAAAATTTTTTCCATTGATTTTGCCTTTTTAAATTTTAAATTCATGAGAATCTGTTTATAACAAATGTTTGCATTGTAAATATAACTAGTAAATCTGCAGATCAGGAGCCTCGACGTCAGCTTTGCACATAATTTTTTTAAACACACTTTGGGCAAAATTCAACTTTCTGGAAATTGTAATTTAAAATTTTCAAATTATGTAATTATTTATAAGAATAAAATAAGAATAAGAAGTTTTAAGCCATCAAATCCATTAAATTAAAATTTTAGTTATGTTAGGAAATTCTGAAATTTTCATGATCTATTATTTTTGTTTTTTTTATTATAACATAGTAGATCTCTTCAGGGGGGCTCCCCCGTAGTCTCCTTAAATTTAAATTTTCAACTTTCTATTGATTGTGCTAATGGTTATCGTATATCTTGCATTTCTTTATACATTTTGATTTATAAGGATAAGTAACAGTTTGGACAAGCATTTTTCATTAACTTCATACTTCTACATGCCTGCCAACCACAAACACTTAAATCTGATGTATAAGGAACTTTTTAAAGTGTGAAATTAGTAATCAAGAGTTTTACATTTTTTTTTTCCGAAAACAAAAGTTTGATTGCATTTTGCAGCAGTTATCATGGAACAGACAGACAGAAGAACATACTGACAGATGGAATTAACAATAAATTTCGAACAATTTCATGAACAATAAATTTCGAGTCACCAAAGTAAGCCTTCACTGAGGTTTCGACAATGACGTCATTATTTACGAGTTATTGATATCCATGTTTCTTGTATTTTTAACTACTACTGTAAAATACCTGTTTTATTTCAATTATGACGTCATATTTTTCTAAGTGAATCTTTTGTTAAAAATATAATTCTTTTTTATTTCTTTTACTTCTAATTATGTCTCCATTTTTGTCAGAAAAATTCTTATTAACGAAACAAATATCTGTGTTTAACAAAAAGTACTATATCTATTTTTATTTTAATTCTGACGTCATATTTATTTATTTTTTCTGAGTTTAATTTCTCGAATGGAAATTGCTCAATTGAAACTTATTGTCGTCGAAAAATAATTATTCCAGATTTTAATTTTTTTTGGCAATGATAAAGGAAATTGGTTAAATTGTATCTAAAAAGTCTCTATTGATTGTGTATGAGAAATAATGAAATTTTGAATTATTAAGGAAAATATTTGAATAAAATTAATAAAACATAACCTATGTTCTTTTCTGGGTTATGTTATATTTATACGCAAAGATGCAAAGACGTTAATTAATTCATCAGTTTTGATGTTGACTTCATTTAAATTTTCGTACACGCTTTCAAATTATGGATAAGAGTTAGGATGAATGGTTGCTTAGCAACCAATATGAGAAAATAAAGAAAATGAAATAAATACATTTGAAATAAGTAAATCTCTAAAACAAATTAGTCTATATTATTGGAACACATTTATAAAAAATCTCCAAAACTTTCAGTAATAATTTAAAAAATCTGACAAATGCGTCGACAAAATTTCAAAACAATACGAATAAATTAACCGGTAAATTTCAGTATCCATTTATCATTGAATTCCATTAATCAAATGTGTCATTTTCTCTCAAGAAAAAAAAATTGAAAATCATTGGATTTGCCATAGAAATACATTATTGCGGAAAATAAAATATTCTATATTTTCCGAACGAATGAATCAAATCTAACAAAAAACTATACAGCTTAATCCCAGTGCCTCACTAACATACCCACTTAATTTCAAGTCAATCGAATGCTTTTTATGCCAGTTATCACGGAACAGACACAGACTTACAGACAGACAGAAACAAAAAAATTTCGTGTCCCCAAAGTAAGCCTTCACTGACGTTTTGGCAACTATCACACAAAATTCTAAAATTCTAGCACTAACAATGTCACAGAAATCTCAATTATAGAATTTTTTGCTCCTTCGGGATTGCTGTACTGATATTAAATATAGCCAATGTTGAAGCAGATGGTCAACAGCCATCTGCCAGCATTATTTTTGGAATCAATTCAACAGTACCAGAAATTATCCTTAAAACAGTGTTACTTCTTTAAATTATTATTAAAGATAAATAATACATACTGAGTACTTCAAGCCTTTCTTAGTCAAATCTATTAATTTTTTGTTATGGGCCCATTCAGTTTCTGATTCTTGAATGGCTTTCTAAAAAAGAAAAAAAAATGACAATGAACATTAGTTGCAATTTTAATAAACTTAAATTAGAAAAGAACTATCAATCCTTTTGATAGTTAAATACACCATACTTATAAATTCAATAATTATTATTTATTGGTAATGATAACTTACAAAGAGAGAATAATAAAACTGGATTATATCAGAAGGCTTCCTAAAACTTGATTAAAAAATTATTATTTAAAAAGAAAAGAAAGAGAGAGAACTCAGAGTTTGCTTCAAGAAATTCAGAATTTTAGTTATCTGTCTGCATGATTGTCACTTAGTATAAACTATAGATTTGATTGCATTTCCTAAATCTAAATGGTCATAAATTCTTTAGGTAGCCTCAGTGTCATAAAAAAAAGTGAAACTATGTTTATTATGAATTAAATATAATTTTTTAATCAAATTATGAAAAAAAAATCATAAATATCTGCAGGATTTTAAAACTGGTTTAGTAAATATTTAATAATTTAAGATCTTATTTCTATTTGTTAAACTTAAAGAATCAGAAAAAATGTCTTATTAATTTTCGTTTAAAAATTCTCAGTTAAAAGATATAATATTGTATTAGAAATATACAAATAACATTGCTAGAAAATGACTAATGTAGCTTAATACATAAAATATACCTATATTTAAAATAGGCTTTGGTTGCGCACATAGTAACATATTTCTGATCATACAGAATTTGGTAATCATCAATGTTTCAATAGCCATAAAATTACATATTTAATTAAATCTAAAACTTTTATTTTATTAGTATTATATGATCAGAACTACCCCCTCCTTTTCTCCTCTTAAATAAATATTTCAAAGAAAATGTAATTACTCCTTTCAATAATTAATGTTTAATTACTCCTTTTAAACGATTTCAGAATTAAAATTCTACAGAGTAAGATTTAAAAAGTAATATTTTTTTCTTCTTTTTTAACTTATAATACAAAAATAAAAAAAAAATAAAAAAATAATAATCTTAGTAATACAGGGTGTTTATAAAGTCCCAGACACATTTTAATGTTTAATAACTCATAAAATAATAAAGATAGATTAAAATTAATAATATAAATAGTTAGATAGACTCAAAAAGTTTCATGACCCTTGTCAATGAATTTCCACATGTGCCCCCTTTGTTGCACGGAGAATATCAAGTTCATAATCAATTTCAGAAGGTAGCACCCAGCGTCTCAGGTCTCACAACGAAGTTGAACAGCATTGTAAAAATAATAATATTGTTTTTAAACCTGAACTTTTTGATTTTTCTGCTTCTAATAAATATGCTGGTTTAGTCCCTGTTCCATCCATTTCAACTAATTCTGATAGTTTTTCTGATAATTCCGACTCAGAATCTGATTCCGTAACATCAAATTATGCATGCCCTTCTGCATGACTAGGCATTGTAGATGATATTCCCAGAACTTACAAGCAAGCTTGCAGGTCCGATAAGAGTGCGATCTGGCGGAAAGCAATAGAGCAAGAAATCCAGATAATGAGAAACAGGAAGGTGTGGCATTTGACTGATTTACCTGTCCATGTTACTCCAGTAGGTGCCAGTGGGTTTACACAGCAAAAAGGGATGAATTTGGAAGGATTGCCCGTTATAAAGCACGGCTTGTTGCCCAGGGCTTTAAACAAGTGAAGAGGGTCTCTTATGAAGACACCTTCAGCCCTGTGGTCAATTTCGGGGTAATCCGGTTCTTTTTCTCCCTTCTTGTCTCGTGTAGCGGGTGGTCACACACTCGGTGTGACGTAACCTGCGCCTATTTGTATGCACCTTTGAGAGAAGACGTGTATATGCTTCAGCCTTCTGGTTTCGTAATCCCTGGAAAAGAGCACCAAGTTTGCAAGCTAGATTGGGCTCTTTATGGCCTTCATCAAAGTGGAAGGGAATGGTTCTACGAGATACATGAGGTTCTTTTAAAATTGGGTTTCAGAAAATTGTCGTCTTGTAATTGTGTATATATTTTTGGATCTGGGGTAGTTTTGCTTTTGTATGTTGACGATATAGTGATTTTTGGGAAACGTCAGCATCTTATTGATAAGACTTTATCCTTGCTAAAGAAGGAATTTGATATTAAAGTTTTGGGCAGAACTCGTAAACTTTTAGGAGTAGAATTTGAGGAGACCAATCAAGGTTTATTTCTACATCAAAGTAATTACATTACTGAAGTTTGTCAAAGGTTCTGCAATTTCAAAATTCCGCATGCATCTTTACCAATTAGCAAGGGTGTTGTCTTTTCTCGATCCAATTGTCCTACTTCAGATTCCGAAAAAGAATTTATGTCTCATCTTCCCTACAGGAGTATTTTAGGATGTCTTTCTTTCATTGCTAACCGGACCCGACCAGACATATGCTATACAGTAAATATTTTATCACAATTTAAGTCCAATCCTGGCCTTTTTCATTGGGATGGCCTTTTAAGACTTTTGGGTTATGTTAAAGACACCAGTCATTATAAATTAAAGCTTTCTTGCAGTTCAAATTTTCTTTCTATTTTTTCAGATGCTGACTTCGCGGCTAATCGTGACGATCGGACCTCGATCGGCGGCCAAATAGTCATGATAGACAAAGCTCCCGTCGACCGGCACACTTTAAAAAAAAAGTGCATCAGCTTATCGACCATGGAGTCGGAATTTGTCGCAATGACTGAGGCCTCAAGAACTTGGTCTGGTTCGATCGAATACGCCGCGAATGTCAGAAATTTAATATTTTTCCCCATAATGATAATAAAGCAATTATGTTGGTTGATAACCAGGCTGCAATTGATTTCGTAAAATCTCCTGTAGAAAATTACAAATCTAAACATATAGACGTTAAGTTATTTTTCATTAGGGACCTGTTTTATAAAGGGGAATTTACTTTGAGGCATGTTCGCAGTAAGTCCAATCTGGCAGATGTTTTCACTAAACCCTTGACCAAATATGAATTGTTAAAATTTGTAAATTCAATTTTTGTAACTTAAGTTACATTTTTCATGTAATCTTTTATGCGTACCTTTTTTTAGTTAATCTTTTTTGTATTGTTGGTATTTTCTGAATTTGCTTGCACATTGTTTTAAATACTTGCTCGCACATTGTTTTAGCTAAATTTGCTTGCACATTGTTTTAAATATTTGCTTGCACATTGTTTTAAATATTTGCTTGCACATTGTTTTAGCTAAATTTTGATTGTACATTGTTTTAAAAATTATACTTTGTAAATGGCATACATGCATGTGCGTATTTTCAATTTCATAACCAACAATATTTTTTTCCTTCCTTATCCTTGATCATCAGTTTTTGTGGTAACCATTTCCGTAGTCTTGTTCAGCCTATGGCGCCTACGGTTTGTTCATCCTGCAGATGGTATTAAATCTAATGCAGTTTATTTAAAGTCTTTAATTTCATTTTATTAATATATTTTACTTACTTCCAGGCATCTAGAATCACCAATTTTTGTGTATGCTTGTTTTCTGTTCTGGGCAGAAGACTGAGTGATGATGAATACCTGAGATTTATATTCATTTTTGATGGATATGTAAGATAGGTGATGGAAGCAAGATATGGTGCAATCACCAAGTTTGAAAGTGCCATCGTCTTTTTGTCATGTTCCAAATTCTGGATGCTGTAGTGGAAGTACTCTCGCCATATGTTATAGCCTTCAAAGTTTTCATGGACTTAATAAATTTTTTTTGAATAAAGATTAAATTTTTTTATGATGATCAAGGGTACTCATCGATGGAGGAAGACTTGTTATGTAATTTTCCAAATTGGAAATTGCAATGTGTTTTTGGTACATATTTAAATACTAAAACTTTTGTAATTCTAAAATGTATTTCACATTTTATTGTAAAATTCATACTGTGTGAAAGAAAAGAGTTGTGAGTGATTGTGGAGACGGGGAGATCTTCTTGAAATTTAAATTTAAATTTTTGGGTCATTTTTGATCTTGTTAGGAAAAATTTAAAAGTTTTTTTTGATTCTTCTAGAATCTTTTTGAGAATTGATAGTTAAATTGTTTATCGTTAAATTTTGATAGAATTTAATTTAAAATTTGTTATTCGTGTTTTTAAATTTTTAATGTTTTTACTTATAGTAACATAATTTTTTTTTTTTTGGACTCGAGATTTCTTTTATTAGAGAGCTTTATTCTGTATACAGATAGCTCTTATTATATAAAGCAATGAGAGGGGGGGGGGCATTGATGGGAACATCAAACTTGTTCTCATTGCCTCCATAAACTTACCTTTTGCATACTTCATTTCAACCTAAGTTAATAGTTTCCTAGTTCCTTTGTTTACATAATATTTATTACAACAGTATTCAAAATTCACATTTACTTTTATTAAATTACTTAATATAATAATTACTTACCTTTTTCTAATTTATTTCCACTCGTTAAATATCTTTTAATTTACGTTTTATCTAAAATAAACTTCGTTAATTTCACCGTACTTCATCCGCGTGTTTTTGCTTTCTTGTAACATCGAACGATACGATTATTTTAATCGATTGGCAGTCTTTTTCTTGCTAGATGGCAGCATACGTCTCTTTTAATCGAACTTAATCGATTTATTGTTTTTGATATTTGCATATCAAAAACGATATCGGCCGCTCATTGCCTTACGTTAGCACGTGCCGATTCGGCCAGAGTATATATGCTTCGCGATGTCAAGACAGTTTCGCTTTTCTCAGTTCCTTCACTATGAAGGAAGTGATGTTTCAAGAAGCTTGAACGTACGAAAGTTGCCGTCGATCATGGAGTTTTAGTTAGTCAGTATGAATGGTTTTAATATATTTTAATTGTGTTTTTCCGAATCTTTTACTGATGTCAACTTTGTTAAAACGCTGCTAGTTTTCTGCTGTCATGAAGTTTGTCAAAGTGCATAAGTTCACTTTTATGCTGTTTCATCTGAAGTCATAAATAAAAGAATCTTGATGTCAACTTGAACTCTGTTTTAGTTTTAACACGTTCTACACTCCTTTGCCAGACCAGCTTTCACTGTGTTCATCTCTGTTTCATTTAAGCTTACTTTTTAAGTCACTAACTTAGAGTTAGTTGACAATATTGTATTAGAAATATACAAATAACATTGCCAGAAAATGACTAGTGTAGCTTAATGCATAAAATATACCTATATTTAAAATAGGCTTTGGTTGTGCACATAGTAACATATTTCTGATCATACAGAATTTGGTAATCATCAATGTTTCAATAGCCATAAAATTACATATTTAATTAAATCTAAAACTTTTATTTTATTAGTATTATATGATCAGAACTACCCCCTCCTTTTCTCCTCTTAAATAAATATTTCAAAGAAAATGTAATTACTCCTTTCAATAATTAATGTTTAATTACTCCTTTTAAACGATTTCAGAATTAAAATTCTACAGAGTAAGATTTAAAAAGTAATATTTTTTCTTCTTTTTTAACTTATAATACAAAAAAAAAAAAAAAAATCTTAGTAATACAGGGTGTTTATAAAGTCTCGGACACATTTTGATGCTTAATAACTCATAAAATAATAAAGATAGATTGAAATTAATAATATAAATAGTTAGATAGACTCAAAAAGTTTCATGACCCTTGTCAATGAATTTCCACATGTGCCCCCTTTGTCGCACGGAGAATATCAAATCGATAATCAATTTCACGCCAAGTAGCGGCAAGCATGTCAGCATCCACAGAGGCTATTGCGGTTGTAATTCTGGCTTTTAAGTCATCAATGTTCGACACTCTCCTCCTGTAAATATTGTCCTTTACAAATCCCTAAAGGGAAAAGTTCAGCGGCATGATATCAGGTGATCTGGGTGGCTAAGGAACCTCATTGGGGTACCATCGTTCGTACTTCTTTGAATGACCATTTTTCAGGAGGATGGATTGGGCGAGGAGGTCCAATTCCTTGGCCACTTAGATCACCTGATATAACACAGCTGGAATTTTTTTGGGGGGATTTGTAAAGGACAATGTTTACACGAGGAGAGTGTCGAACATTGATGACTCAAAAGCCAGACTTATAACCGCAAAAGCTATTGTGGATGCCGACATGCTTGCCACTACCTGGAGTGAAATTGACTATCGACTTGATATTCTCTGTGCGACGAAAGGGGCACACGTGGAAGTTCATTGACAAGGGTCATGAAACTTTTGGAGTCTATCTAACCATTTATGTTATTAATATTAATTATCTTTATTATTTTATGAGTTATTAAACATCAAAATGGGTCCGGAACTTTATAAACACTCTATACATTGAAAGTTAAAATTTAAATATAGAACTACACAGTGCAATTATTGTTCAGATATAAGAATCTGAAAATTTTAATCTAGTTTTTGTCTCTCCTACCTATATAAAATTTTGATTAAATCTCTGTAAGAAATAAAAGAAAGAACTGCCACAAAACTAAGAGCAAATTTATCTTATCAGCAAAAATGCTTGTAATTAAATTAAAATTTAGTAGGTTTTTTCAGTTAAAATAGCCATAATAAACAGGTATTGTTAACTTATAGGTCTGCATAAAAGATTGAATTCTCAATTACTTTGCCTCCTATGGGATATTATTTGTGGGAAAAACAATTTAATAGCACTATAAATTTTCATATACAGCAAAATTTTAATTTGATGCTTAAAAAGCTTCCTATGAACATTTCTTTTTTCCTATTTAACTATAAAAATGAATTAAATTTAATGGTTTTATCCTCATTCATAAAATAAACAACTCATTGCTAAAAAAAAAAAAAATTAACTAAAATGGAATAAAGCAAAATAAATAAATAAATAAAAATAGCATTAATTGATGATTTTTAAAAATCAATTTCAACATTCTGTACAATGCAATGAAATAAAACATTTCAAATGCATTGATTTACATATGAATTAAACATGAATTCTATTTAAAAATAAATATTTAAATAAATGCAATATCTTTGAAACGAACAAACAAAAAAAGAAAAAAGAAACCCACAGATGAAGCCCATCGAAAATTTCATAAAATAGTTAAAAGTATTAATCACCTTAAAATAAAAAGGTGCCATATCACCATCTTCTTTTGGGAGAGGAATGCACTCAACTACTGCATGAGGAAAATGTCTGTAGTTCATGCTTGTCTCCAAAAATAACACACTTTTGTTATCAGCTCTAAATACATTTCTGAGTTGGTTTTTAAAATCCTAGAAAAGGTAAAATTAAACAACTTATCAATACAAACTAGCATTAATCAATAAACTAAATTAAAATAATAACAATAAAAATACACATATTTTTCTTACATGATTGTTTAAATAAATTATTTATAGCTTCAAAGCTTTTTTTTTTTTTAACACTAAGCATACAAAATTATTCTTGTCAAAAAAAAAAAAAAAAAAAAAAAACTAAGTACATAAAATTGCAAACATTATTACATTTTAGTCAACATTAGGGCTGGGCAATATCAGAATTTTTAAATCGTGATATATCGCAGAGCAAATATCGATATTTTCAATATATCGATATATTTTAATTCATGCGTATGCGTCACTTCATTTATAGAGTCATAAATGTAACTGCCCTTTGTATGAAATACTATAAACACAAACAGCGTTCGAAATCCTTGGTGGTCCGCTGGTCCGAGACCACCGATAATTCAATCGGACCACTAATTTGAAAAATTTAGTGGTCCGCAGGACCAGTGCCTTTTTTTTAGGCCCTGAGAGAACCTCAACCGATCGCACATAAGATTTTTTTTTATTAATCAGCGATGCCGCGGACGCACTATAACGCGTAAATTACACAAAAAAGCGGCGATAAGGACGCAAAAAAATAGCTCTTACGCGTCTCACAAGACGCGTAATTTCGTTAAAAGATCGTGAAAAAACGGCAAATTTCGTTAAAAAATCGCGAAATAACGACTAATTTCCGGAAAATTTTGTCAAACAATTCTCGAAAAACCCGAAAAAACTCATTCCAAAACCCGAAAAAAAGGCAGATTTCTTCAAGAGATCGCGAAAAAACGGCAAATTTCGCCCAAAATAGCGATTAAATGGCAAATTTTGTCAAAAAAAATCATGTAAAACGGCAGATTTTTTCAAAAAATTGCGAAAAAAAGACAGATTTCTTCAAAAAATCGTGAAAAAACGAAAATATTTGTCCGAAAATCGCGATAAAACAGCAAAATTTGTCAAAAAATCGCAAAAAGCGACAAATTTTGTTAAAAAAATCGCTAAATAACGGCTAATTCCCGGCAAATATCGTCAAAAAATTCGCGAAAAAAAGGATAATTTCATCCTGAAACCCGAAAAAACAACAGATTTCTTCAAAAGATCGCGAAAAAACGACGAATTTTGTCCAAAAATCGCGATAAAAAGGCAAATTTTGTCAAAAAATAACGCGAAAAACGGTATATTTCGTCAATAAATCCCGAATAAATAAACAAATAAATAAGTGAAGTCGGAAGAGAATTTTTCTGTTTTAAAAACTAATTTTCCTGCTTCAAAATTGTTCTTGCTGCTCCAAAATCTGATTTACTTGCTTCCCAATCGTTTTTTTTTTCTTTTTGCTCCAGATCTTTCTGAGTGAATGCGACTCCTGAAAGCATCATTTGAGTATGTACCATAGGCGCCAACTTTGGTCCCAAAGCTGGGTCTGCCACAAGGGCAGTTGTTTGAGGGGATGTTGGTGAACACGCGATGTGCCGGACTAAAAAACGAGCTGAATGAACTTCAGGGCCTCGGTCATAATCCCGGAAGCTGCTGCAATTTAAGAATTTTAATGCAAATTAAGAGTACTTTAGACTTCTTACCACTTTAAGACGAAATTCGCAATTTTCTTCGCATGATTGACTTTTTTGGGTTTCATCGACGGAATTCACGATTTTTACGAAGTCGATCGACGAAAATTGCGATTTTTTTGCGCCTGACCGAAAAAATTGCGATTTTTACGAAGCCGATCGATGAAATTTGTGATTTTTCAGCGCCTTATCGACGAAATTCGCGATTTTAACAAAACTGATCGACAAAATTCGCGATTTTCCTTCGCATGATCGTCGAAATTTGCAATTTTTCCTTTCTTGATTGACGAAATTTACGATTTTCCCGCGCTTCATCGACGAAATTGGCAATTTTTCAGGTGCTTTATCGACGAAATTCGTAATTTTTCCAACCCTGCTTAAAAAATTTCAGGATCTTTCTGCTACCAATCTACAAATTTCGAAATTTTTACGAATCCTATCGACGATATTCGCGATTTTTACAAAACTGATCGACGAAAATCGCGATTTTTACTCGCGTAATCAATAAAATTCACAATTTTTCAGCGTCTGATAGACAAAATTCGCGATTTTCCTGCACTATATCACGAAATTCGCAATTTTTCTTCGCATGGTCGAAAAAATTCGCGATTTTTCCGCGCTTGATCGACGAAATTTGCGATTTTTCTGCGCCTGATCGACAGAATTTGCGTTTTTTTTGCGCTTGATTGACGGAATTTGCGGTTTTTCCGCGTTTGATCGACGGAATTCGCGATTCTTACGAAGCCGATCGACGAGATTTGTGATTTTTTAGCACCTTATCGACGAAATTTGCGCTTTTTACAAAATGATCGACGAAATTCTCATTTTTCTTCGCATGACCGACAAAATTCACAACTTCCCTTCGCACGATCGTCAAAATTCGCAATTTTTCGTGCTTCATTGACAAAATTTGCGATTTTTCGGTGCTTGATCGATAAAATTAGCAATTTTCGCGTGCTGTATCGACGGAATTCTCAATTTTTCCAAGCCTGTTTGAAAAAATTCAGGATCTTTCCGTTCCCAATCAACAAAATTCGAAATATTTAAGAAATCTGATTGACGAAATTCGCGATTTTCCCGCACCCGATCGATGAAATTCGCGTTTTTTAGAAAGCCGATCGACGAAATTAGCGTATTTTACAAAGGTTATAGAAAATTTGCGATTTTTACAAAGCTAATCGACGAAATTTGCAACTTTTCATTTCCAATTCGGCGAAGAAAAGCTAAACTGAGTTGCCACCATATTTAAGAAATATCGTAAAACGCATTTAAAATTAAAAATAAAATATAAATTGGAAATTTCCGATTTTTCCATGATGAATTGACAAAATTCACAATTCTTATGAAGCGAAACGACGAAATTCGCGATTTTTCTTTGCATGATCGACAAATTTCTCGATTTTTCAGCCGACGAATTTTCAATCTAGATTTTTCAGCCGACTACCGATTTTTCGGTCGACAAAACTTAGAATTTTTTAGAGCCTGATTGATGTATTTAGCAATTGATCTATGTGGGATCAACAAAACTCGTAATATTCTCGTCTATGGCCGACAAAATTTGCGATTTTTTGGAATACAATCAATAAAATTCGCACTTTTCCACCCTTATTTGACGAAATACGCAATTTTCCGCGTCCAATCAACGAAATTCACGATTTTTGTACGAAATCTGACGAAATCTGCATTTTTTATGCGACAAGATGAAACTCACGATTTTTTTTCTTGATAAATTGACGAAATTCACGACTATTTCGCGGCCGAACAATGGAATTTCAAATTTTTCTGAGCGACATCGTCAAATTTGCGATTTTCCGTGTCTTATCAACGAAATTTGCGATTTTTTTGTGTTCGATCAACGAAATTCGCGTTTTTTCAATCGATAAATCAAGAAAACATGCTTTTTTTGGCAACCGATGGATTTATTTTACAATTTTTTTCGAGTATCATAAACAACTGAAA
This sequence comes from Maratus speculifer, assembly GCA_964019185.1. Lineage (NCBI taxonomy): Eukaryota > Metazoa > Arthropoda > Arachnida > Araneae > Salticidae > Maratus > Maratus speculifer. The sequence goes on along the minus strand of CAXHSM010000162.1, from coordinate 39,324 downwards.
ATTTTTTTATTACCCGATCGACGAAATATGCAATTTTTCGCGTCCGACTGACAAAATTCGCGATTTTTCCATATCTGATGAGCGAAACTTGCGATTTTCCCGTACCGATCAATGAAATTTGCGATTCTTAAGTGACGAAATTTTAGATTTTCCCCGATAAAGTAATGAAATTTACGATTTTTTCCTGCAAAATATGCACAAAAATTGCAATTATTTCCAGTTGTAAATTGATGAAATTCGCGGGCGATACATTAACGTATCGTGGGCCACAGGTTGCGCATCCCTAGTTTAACACATAAATTGCAGAAAAATGGGTATGAGATAAAAAAATTTCTTTATTGCAGGTGAAAATAACACAGTTTACTCAATCATATCAGGAATAAATATCAAATCAAATAAAAGTGTCTTAAAAGAAACTTTTAAAAAAGTCAAAGAATAATACAAATTACATGGAAGATAGAAGTATATAAATTACAGTAAATGAAATTATTCAAGTTATTAGCCTCCGATGCTATTTCTTTCAGACAAGCTAAAAAATGTCCTGTCGTCAGTTCTGAATTTTCTACTCAACCGATTTTGATAATTATTTTTTTAAATGAAAGCTATTTATTTGTAGTTGAGCGTATTTTAGCTATTTTTTAATTTATTTCCATTTTTATATTTTATTTTTAATTTTAAATGCGTTTTACGATATTTCTTAAATATGGTGGCAACTCAGTTTAGCTTTTCTTTCGATAATAAAAATTTATTTTCCATTATCACTTTCCGCGAGTCAGAAGCTTTATTTCATCAGAGAACATGTCCTTGCATTTAAAAGAAAAAAGTTAATTGTTTTCGTAAAATTTAACCACAATAAAATGATTGCGTATAATTATGCACTAATTGAGGTAAAAAAAAATATATATTTACTAAGAAATAATAATAATGTACATAAAATAACAGAAAATAATTTATGATAAAAATTAATGTCTAAAGAAAAATTTCAAATGAAGAAAATGATGTCATTCAGCAACCAGATAAATGGGAATTACAATATTATTACGGATGCCTTTTTCATATTACTAATAACAGTAACTTTTAAAAAACATTTGAAGAGAAAATGACGGCACTATTTAAAATATCGCATTTTTACTCATAACGATATTATATTTCAATATTTCTTTTCATTATGAACACTGAGATTGAGATTTTACTTTCAGATGACTTCAGTTAGTGAAAATAATGTCACAGTAAAAATGAAATTAGTTTTTTTTTTTTTTTTTTTTTTTTTTTTTTTTTTTTTTTTTTTTAATAAAACTATTTTTCTGTGAGTGCATATAAAATAAAATTTCTGGATTTCACCGGCACTCAGATTACAATTTTAACTGAAGATGTGTGAATATTTGCATGCAAAATTGTAACTGGCAAACTTGACATTAATTTTGGAAATATATTTATTATTAATAATGTAATTACTTTTGCTTTTTTTTAAACCAAATCGATCGGGTCTTTTAAATATTTCATTCGTCGAATTCGATGGGATTCCACTCGTTTTATTGTTAAAATGCATTTTTCTTTTTCTCAGCGTCTATAAAAAAGCAATTAAACTAAAGAAAAAATCCGTTTTTGATGAATCTAGTCAATGAAGAAGTAGCACGTCAAATTGTATCTCTCTATTATTCCGCAATTCCAATGACTCAGAGAGAAATTACTCAATTGGGTATTTCACGCCGTTCTGTTTGCTATCATATTGATAAACACAAGAAAAATGAAGTTAGTTCATTGCATTCTAATCAGGGTCGCCCTTCTAAAAGACCCTATCGATTTTTTTTTCTTCTTTCTAATCGGAGGCGAAATTGAATTCTGCAGTGGCAGAATCTACTTTCAACTTGTATTATATTTTCCTTCTATTTCTGCTTTTTCGCTGCTGTCTTTGTGCAAAATTAGTTTTTTGCTCCATTTTGCTAAATTTCGTGATTTTTGCAAATTTTCATTTTTTACTCGCAATTTTTTCCCGAAATTCACGTTTTTACCCCGCAATTTTTTGCCGAATTTCGCGTTTTTCACACTATCCTCTGACAGAATTTCCTTTTTTCTTGCTATCTTTAAACGAAATTAAAGTTTTTTCCGCGATTTTTTGCGTTTTCATCACTATTTTTTGACAAAATTCACGTCTTTACTGCGATTTTTTTAGACTTTATGCCAAAATTCACAATTTTCTTGCGATTTTTCGACAGAATATGCGATTTTTCTGAGGTTCTTTGAAAGAATCTATGTTTTTTCCGCTATTATTTGCGAAAATCGTATTTTTCTGCGATCTTAAGCGAAAATCCGCCTTTATCTCTCGATTCTTTGACAGAATTTGCGTTTTCCCTACTATCTTAGAACGAATTTCATTTTTTTTTTTTTTTTTTTTTTTTTTTTTTTTTTTTTTTTGTGATTCTTTGACAGAAATGTCTGTCTTTCACACTACTTTTTGACGAAATTTTCCGCAATCTTTTGACGATTTTCGTATTTTTTCCACGATCCTTTCACAAAATGAATGTTTTTTCGGGACCCTTTGACGAAATTGGTGTTTTTCCGCGATCGTTTGACGAAATTGGCAATTTTTTGCCACTTTTTTGACATTGTTCATGTTTATTACCCGATCTTTTGACAAAATTAAGTTTTTTTTCGTGATCTTATCTCCGAATTTTCAGTTTGATGACTAACTTTCTTAAATTTCGGAACAAATCCCTCCCGCGAAAAACGGCAAAAATAGCGAAAAGCACTATGGAAAATCGCGAATTCGCGGAAAAATCTCATACCTGCATTTTTCAGGGTCTGCCAAGATATTGCAAGGTCTGCAGAAATTTTTCAGGGTCTGCGCGGCAGACTCGCAGACCCGGAAGTCGGCGCCACTGGTATGTACCATTTACTCAACAAAAATATCCCTTTTTTCAGCATAAATGTCTTTTTCAGTAAACCTGTCTTGTCCCATTTTAAAATGAGGCAGACAATAGTGTAATCTTCTACACTCAAATAAGCATTATTTTATAATTAAATTTGTATCTTGAACATTTATTCTTTAAAAAGTACAGAAAATTTCTCTTAAATTAATATTGGTTTTAATTATTTATTATTATTAAAACAATTATTGCATTTTATTTTTCGATTTTGCATTTTATTAATCCGTCGAAAATCGGAAGTCGTAAATTTTCATGAATCCAATACTTTCTTCTTGTAAAGATAGAAGAAAGTAAAAATGTGCATTAAACCTTAGTCAGTTGAAATAAGTAATGGCAAATAAAATATCTAATTAATAATTTGATAGTTTTTCTTTACGTACTGTTTATTTAATTTTTAGCGAATTATAATTTTACATTTTATTATGCTGAAAATTTTGGATAAATGCAAAGAAGATTGGTTTATTTTCCAGGGAGGGGGGGGGAGGCCACTCTAAGTGTTAAAATTATTTAATAGAATTTTATGTAGCGGACCAGTGATGAAGTCTGCGGACCAGTAAATTCTCATGCTTACTGGTCCTTGGGACCAGTGACCTTTTTTTAGGAATTCTAACGCTGACAAATACACACACATATAGGGTTTGTAAATATCATATTTTTGAAAATCTAAAAAACATCTGAAATTTTTATATATATCCGATATTTTTTATATATACCTTATATTTCCAAAGTAGTAAATTTATTGGTAATTATAAATATTCTCAGACCTAATATTAGAAATTAAATTGCATTTAGCACAAAAACTTAATAAAACAATATTGAAAATAAACTGATTAAAAACAAAAACAATTTGTTTTTTACAGTCACAAAAAACAAATGGCAGAATTAATTATCAATTTGCAGAAAGTTTTGTGTGTCTCATAGTTCATAGAATTGGTAAAACAAAGTGAGTTTATTTTGTAAAAAAATATTCTTTATAAAACAAAATTCGTGAATAAGCAAGTTCAGAATGTGAAATGTTCTGCATTTTTTATTTTGCGAATAATGAAATTGCTATATCAATAACCGGGTAATAATCAACTCGCTAATGTTAAATACCTTAAAGTTAAGGCAGTACTGTATCAGGGTTCATACTCATTTTCAAAAGAAAAAATCCCCTGATGTATTTTCTGGGATGTACAATTTTTCTATGTATACAATTAACAACATTTCGATATTACATATGATAATAAAGCAAGCGAACAGTAACAATTGTCCCCAATTTCCCAGAATAGACTCATTTTGGCAGGTTTTCCCAGGTTTAGGAAAATTTTTGTATTATCTCCTGAGATTCCCCTGATTTTTAACAACCTAAAATTCCCCCATGAATATTTTGAGAAGCAAGCAATAATTTATTAATAAATAAACTAAGAAAAAGAATTTTAGCTGTTACAAGTTAATACATTACGAAACTAAGATTGACATATGTTCCACAAATTTAGAATTGAAGCTAAGAGAGAACAAAATGGCGCAATTTTTTTTTATTTTATTACATATATATGCATAAATAAATAACCTTATTAAAAATGTCTAAATAGGACTCTAAAAATAGTAATAATTTCTTATTCATAAATTCTGAATATATTTTATGTAAGTATATATACAAAAAATTCACAATTTTACAAAAACAGGATTACATGAAAAAAATCTAGATGTATAATTAAATGCAACTTCTTTTGTTAAAAATTAATTCATATGCAAAATTATTTCAATAATATGCCGATTAATAGAAATGGTAAAATTAAAAAATTAACATAAAATTTGAAGCATGCATTTTTTTTTTTTCTATTTTTTCAAGTAAGTATTGAATTTGTGAAAATTTTGACTTCCAGTTTTTGGTGTATTTAAATATTTTAGAAGGTCTTGAACGCGATTTGATAGTTTTTGGAAAATATCTGTCACACTGTGAGTCTGTATGGGACAAAAATTTTATGGGCATTCGATCTCAAGAACTGATGCACATAATTTCACAAAACATTAGATTCAGTTACACCTTGATATAAACTCGATGTTTAGTTATTATTGTACATCACACGACTGCATTATTCATAATTTTCACAATAGTTCTATCTTAAGAATTAATGTATGTATTTTCATAAAACTTCAGATTAAGTTAATCTTTGATGTAACTTTGTGCACATTACTTTTCAGTGTAAATCGCTCAACGGATTATGCTGCTATGCTGCATTATTCATGATTATCACAATAGTTCTATCTGAAGGACTAAAGGAAGATTTTTTTATCAAACTACAGATTCAGCCAGTTCCTGATATATATTAAGATTGTTTAGTTTTTGGTGTAAATTGCCCCATAGGTGGCACTACTATGCTGCATTTTTCAAGATTTCATTATAGCTGATTAATTGAATGTTTTTTCAAGGTATTGAATCTAAAATTGACCTCCATTTTACCTCAATAATGTACAGTAATGTCGCAAAAACATGGGCAGTTTGCATTAGAAAAGTACAACTGCAATGAAAAAAAAAACCATATTTTATTACAAGTAACTGTGTTCCAAATTATACATTCCCTTTTGATTAAACTTTGGATTTTCGTAGTTTTTTAAAGCAAACTAGAAATTAATCTCTGTATGTAACTGCTTTTGTTAATTCCTCACGAGCATTTTCTATTTGTAGTGTTCTGTTTTCATAACTTTTGAGTTCCATTCTTAGAAATATGAAATTACCATATGGAAACATTATTGAATATGGTTTCTTACTCAAGAATAGAATACCAGATTTCAGGATAAAGAAAAAAAATTATGTTTAATTAAACTTTAAAAAAATATTCTTCTGGTTTCATTGAGTAAAAATCTACCAGTCAATAAATCCTACGCCATTTTTTAGTTGCAGACCTGAGTAAGCCAAACAAAAACTTAGTTTTGTTTGAATTTACACTGGTGTCCAAAAGTTAAGCATAATTGGCAGTTAAGTAATGAAATAAATATAAATCGAAATGTGGTGAAACTCCAGGTGTGTAAACAAAATAGTACACGCCATATATTTTCGCGAAGAGTTTTCCCCGAAATCGAACAGGTGACCATCAACAAATTGAAAAATAATGAAGATCTTTTGGATAACCCTGACAAAACTAATGTAGCAAAAGCATTCAATCTGCACATTATAATTAAGTGGCTTATTGTAATGTACTGTGATTATTTTCATAAGGATAGCATGTATACTCGTAGAGAAATTAAGGTTTTTATAAAAACAGTCCTAAATTTTTCCAAGTTTTTTGCTTATAATTTGCAGAGTTCTTAATATAAAATAATGTTCTTTTCTGAAAATATGACAAACATCATTGTACACAATACCCTGTCATCAGAATTTAAAAATTATAAAAATTGTATGACAAATGAGCAGGTTAACTAAATAATTTTTTACTGTGCATGCGTGAACGCTATTAAAATTTCATTTGCATATTATGTTAGTTAAATGTATAGAGCAACTTTTGAGAAAGTCTCAAAAACATAGCTTAAAAATTCTGAAAATTATCGTTGATAGAATGAGATCAAAATCCTTTATTCCCTAGATGAAGCAAAAAGATGAGGGGCTGTATCCACATTCCATAGTTTAGTGCCTACACAATATTGCATGTACAACTATATTTGAATAAACCCCCTGATTTTTTTTGCTTCCTTTTAGGAATAACAGATTTTGAGTTGATTCTATAGATGATCATTTTCAGAATTTTCAAGCTATGTTTTTGAAACTTTTACAGAAGTTGCTCTATACATTTAGCTAACACAATATGCAAATGAAGTTTTGATATCGTTGACAAAATGCACAATGAAATATTATTTACTAAACCAACTCATTTTTCATACAATTTTTATTAAATTCTGATGACAGGGTATTGTGTACAATGATGTTTGTCATATTTTCAGAGAAGAACATTATTTTATATTAAGAACTCTGCAAATTATAAGCAAAAAACTTGGAAAATTTTAGGACTGTTTTTATAAAAACCTTAATTTTTCTGCGAGTATACATGCTATCCTTATAAAAATAAACACAGTACATTACAATAAGCCACTTAATCATAATGTGCAGTTTGAACGCTTTTGCTACATTAGTTTTGACAGGGTTATCCAAAAGATCTTCGTTCTTTTTCAATTTGTTGATGGTCCCCTGTTCGATTTCGGGGTAAACTCTTCTCGAAAATATATGACCTGTACTATTTTGTTTACACACCTGGAGTTTCAACACATTTCGATATATATTTCTTTCATTACTTACTTAATTACCAATTATGCTTAACTTTTGGACACCAGTGTAGATTATAAAACTAAATCAAAACTTTGAGTTGAGATTGGAAAGATATACCAAAACTAAACATATTTTTTAAAGGAAATAAAATTACAATTGTAAGAAAAAAGTGTAATAATGTAAAAATATGCATATTTTTAAACAAACAATGGAGTTTTTTTAATACTGATATTGATAATAATGACAAAACTGCAACAAATTTTTTAAACTAGTATCATTTACTTAAAAACTATACTCAGGGATGCCGCGGACACGCTATAGTGCGTAAAATACGCAAAAAATCGGCGACGGGACGCAAAAAAATGGAGCTTACGCGTCCCGCGGGACGCGTAATTTTAGTCAAGAATTCGAAAAAAAGGTAAATTTCATTAAAAAAAATCGCGAAAAAAAACGAATAATTTCCGGCAAATTTCGCCAAAAATTTTGCGAAAAAAATGACTAATTTTGTTACAAAATCCCGAAAAAGGCAGATTTTCTCAAAAAATCGCGAAAAAATGACATATTTCGTCCAAAAATCGTGATAAAACGACAAATTTTTTCTAAAGATTCGCGAAAAACGGCAATTTTCATGAAAAAATCGTGATAAAATGGCACATTTCGTCTAAAGATCGCAAAAGATCGCGAAAAAACGGCACATTTCATCAAAAAAGCGCAAAAAAAGACAAATTTTGTTAAAAAAAATCGCGAAATAACGAATAATTTTCGGCGAATTTTGTCAAAAGATTCGCAAAAAATGACTAATTTTATTACAAAAACTCGAACAAAAAGCAGATTTCCTCAGAAAAAAAATCACGAAAAAACGACAAATTTCATCCAAAAGTCGTGATAAAACGACAAATTTTGTCAAAAAATTCGCGAAAACAGCAATTTACATCAAAAAATCGTGATAAAATAGTACATTTCGTCAAAAGATCGTGAAAAACCGGCTCATTTCGTTAAAATATCGCGAAAAAACTCCAAATTTCGTCAAAATATCGCGAAAAAACCCGGCAATTTTCGTCAAAAGATCGCGAAAAAACGGCAAATTTCGTGAAAAAAGTAGCTTTAAAATGCAATCAAAGGGGTACGGAAAAAAAAGTTAATGACAGGATAGAATTTTTCTTTTCCAAAAACTAACTTCCCTGCTTCCAAAGTTTTTTTTTTGCTGCTCCAAAAACAGATTTTCCTGCTTCACAATCTGTTTTTGATTGTTCTGATTATTTTGAAAAGTATTCTTTTTTTCAATAAATTCAATCTCTTTTTCAATAAATCAGTTTTACCCCCTTTTAAAAGAAATGTGAACAATAGTGATACTTGTTATGTTCTAAACTCAAATAAGTATTATTTTATAATTTGTATCTTGCGCATTTATTTTTTAAAAAAGTAAAGTAAATATCTCTTAATAGTTTAAAAAATAATAATATTGGCTTTAATTATCTACACATTAATTAAAACAATAATTATTGCATTTAACTTTTCTTTTGCAAATGAACAAGTTCAATTTTTGCATCTAAAAATATGACTTATTAGTGGGGATCCGCTTTTTTGAAAAAGGGACCCAAAATTTTAGAAGTCCTGGGTCCCCGGGACCCAGGATTTTTCAAGCCCAGCGCCATCACTGATACTTATGTAAATGGAATGCATAATTTATTTCATTCCAAAATGCAGACATATTGGCTCAGGTTCTTACATTAGGTCAATTGGTAGTTAAGCATGTAACTGAAAAATCATTTCAACAGAGATATGAAATAACAAACAATAGTGTTTTAAAAATTCTTAGGCTGTGGAAAAAAAAAACTAAAATTTAAAAGCAGGCTTTGCTACTTTCTTTTTATTTTGTAATATAAATTGAAAATAATTTTCATTTAATACAAATAAATGGGAAAAAATGTTTATTATTTAATATTCTCTAAGAAAATATAATTTATTTGGGAGAAATAGTCATGAAAAATCAATTTTTCCTTTTTTTTGCGGAAAAAAAACCGGTAAAAAACCAGTTTTTTTCCGCCACTTATATTTTTCCGGAAAATTTACATCTCTAGTCAAATTAATGTTTTATTTATTGATAAGTTGTCAACTTAAGTAGTTTTTAAATCATTAACAGAGATTTATTGGTTTTTTAATTATTTTATGTCATGTTAATGAAATTTTTTTTAATTTATGACCATATAAATCTATTTTGATGCTTTTTCTTATTATATTTTCTTAAGAGAGTTCAGTCTTGACTCTGCAATCAGGCAGAGCACATGTAAAATTTTGACTGTTAATATCGTGATTTCATGACTCTGTACCAAGGAATATATTTTTGTTGGTTCTGCATATCCGAGAATTTAGTGTAATATTGGCTTCTAATGTGGATTATATTATATTTAATAAACAATTATAATCATAATGCTGTCCTAACTAAAGACTGTGATTACTTGAACATTTTTGTGATTGATACACCCATATAGCTACAAATAATTTGACTATAATGTTAAGCAACATTTAATGTTGGTATGAACAAATATAAAGTCCGCAGTTTAAGTACACTAATAAAACAATACTTGCACATTTGCAAATACAACTAAAAGAAATTATTTAAAGTTTTTATCCTTCTTGTCAACATATAAAACTATAGAACTCCTCAATTTTTAAACCTCTCCAGGCCTATCTTATTTTTTTATTACTTTTATTTTTTATACTCGAGACATTTACTGCATGTTCTTTTTATCTCATGCATCTTATGCATTGATATATAAAACCCTTGAATTGTTCATTAATTTATCTTGTTGATGATATTTTTCTACTACATATGTACAAATCTATATATCAAACACAAGGTTGCAAAAAAAAAAAAAAAAAAATCATATGCTCTTTAGATTATAGTTGAAAGTTGCTGAAATTGCAAATGCATTATGCACTTTCCAAAATGTTTATTTCAATGTTTTTTTTTTTTTTTTTTTTTTTGGGGGGGGGGGGGGGTTATTAACTAGTGAAATCAAAATGTACATAATACTGTCTTATGAACATATTGAAAAGTATTTATTTTATATTCATGTATTTCAAAATTATCTTGAGAAGGAGAGTTACAAAAAAAGAAATGGTTCTCAACATAAATTCTTGATTTTGAAAAATGTGGAAACTTATTTTTGAATATTTAATAAATTACGAAATTTCTGTATTGCTTTTAATGTTAATATATTTTTTAAATTGCCATTTAGGGGAAGTATATGCAAAAATTCTTAGTTTAGTTTATCTTGCTATATTTTCCATTCACGAAAAAAAAAAGAAAAAAGCCTATGCTGAAGATCACAGTCACTTTTTGTACTGGTAGCACTTATGTTAAGAACTTTATGCATTTCAATTGTGCGTCATATTTTTATAACCTAATTCATGGGCTATAAAGTTGGAAGGCAAGGTGACTAGTTCTAACACAGACTCCGATTCCTAAAACTTTAAAGAGAATGATTCAAGCTCTGGGCCTGTGCAAAAACTTTACCAAATGCAATAATAATAATAATTGCATATTCATGATTAAAGATCCTGTCATTAGTAATAAATGGAATTAATGATGTCAAATCTTCAGTGATAAAAAGTTACCACAGACACTATTCTAACAAGAATTCTTCCTCCCTTTCGCAAGGGCTTTTTTTCTTTTTTTTCCTCTCCTGTGGTAGAAAAATTTGTATTCTATTAATTCTTTGAATATTTTTTTTAAATTCAAAATTTTAATATTTTAAAAAATTTAGTAACATTAAATTTTACAAATAAAAAATGTGATATTTATAATAAATTTTGAATTTAATTGCAGCATTGATTCCAACATAAAATTGCATAATGCATTATTTTTACAAGACACACTTTGGATTAAATCACGCAAATCTTAATTTACATTCTTCACTTTTTTTTAATTTTATAACAGGTTTTGATTCCTTTTTTCTTTTTTTCCCTCCATTTTAATAGATTTTTACACAATATTTTATCTTAGTTTTACATATTAATGCTATTGAAATTCAATGAAATCAAGGATTGGTAAAATTGAAGGAAAATTATTTTTAAGGAAATGGTGAAAAAATAAATCTTTGTACAGACTTTAAAAACATGGGATATTTTATAAAAAGAAAAAAGAGCAGTAAAAAGTAAACTGAAATACTTCAGTCTGTTTAATACAATATAAAGGGGAAAATAAATAAATAAACGGTGGACTTACATTTACTTCTTTCCATTCATTTTCGCCTAATGAAAGAAAAGAAGAAACGTGGGCTTTTGGTACTATTAAACAATGCCCATCTGTTATAGTCTGGAAATTTGGAAGACTTAAATACACCTATAAGAGGGGAAAAAAAGAAAAAAAAAACTTTATTAAAATTACTATTGCAATGTTAAAAGATTACTTATTCAAATTAAATCACAGAAATGACAGAATGATGATTCTTTAAAAGCACAAAATTAAATTTCACCAAATTGGTTATTTGCACATGATTAAATTAAAAATTTTTTTAATTATGTATTCAATGTCAAACAGCAACAATAAATCACAGTCTTGACAATTCTCAGGTATGTCAGCTTAATAAAAAAAATGCTTCTCAATAAAATTATGGAATAAATTTGTAGCTCTTTAACCTTAAATAATTAGATTATAATGATTATACATTAAGTTTATTTAAATATTTTGAAAATAATCTACATGGTAACATTTCTTTCAGAACTATAATAATGCAAATCAAATTACAAAATTTAATTTAAAAATCACAAAATGTAAAGCACATTAGTAATTCTGAGCAAAATAACAGAAGATTAATTAACCGGATTGACCAAAAATAAATAGTATCAAGGAAATCAATACCAGATAATTGATATTGAAGAAACTGACAGTTTTAAAGCTCTACTATCACATATCTGACACTCAGAGGTTTAATAGTATGATGAATAATTGAAATCATAATTGATAGGGCATATTATCTGCAATAGTTTTTAATTATATTAAAATTAAAATATACATGGAAATATTATAAATAAATATGGCTAGCATAAGTACAATACTTTAAATAAAAATAAAGCATATTCAAAAGAGACAAAACAAGGAAAGAGGTATATAATTTAATATAATTAAGACATATTTTGAAAAACTTAATGATTTTTCCCCTTCATTTGCAGAAAGATTTAAGATTCTATATAATAAAAATATCTTCGTAAAAGCTATATATTTCTGTTTTTAAAATCAATCACTCGATGTGTTTTACATAATAGGATTAGAAATTAAAGGTCGTTCACCAAATGCAACAAAATATTGCATTTGACGACCACAAAATTATACCTATTCAAATTTCATATCTAGCTTTATTTCACTTTGAAAAAGCTTTTAATTTATGATAACCAGATGTAACACATGGTCAAATAAGGAGATTTGATTTTAAGAACTATATGTCATGATCTTAATTTTTTTTTTTTTTTTTTTTTTTTTTTTTTTTGTATCTATGTTGGCCTAATAAAAATAATTAAACATTTTTCTAAAATCCATATATGGTAGTTTAATCAGGTTTTATTTTGTTTTAGTGACAGAGAGAGATAAGTACACACATCCTGCCCTTAACATATAAAAATGAAAACAATATGAGATGGAACCTGTCACATTTGGATGAAAGAAAATATTTAAGAAGGAACTGTTTCATTAATTTCTAATAACCAATAAAATTAGTTACAGTAAAAAATGAAAGGATTGTTACTTAATCTGACCTCTTAAAACAAATATTACTTTACTCTAATGTTATCAAAATCCTATTTCCTTATTCAAATGCATAATGAGTAAAATATACTCAAAATAAGTAAATATGATGAAATTATCAATTGAAGCTCTTGTGCTACATATTATGGAATAAAAAATCAACAAAAATTATATTACTCTGACACAATCGCAAGAAATTTTCTTTTTTGCATGAAATCTAAATCTTGAGTTATTTGCACACTTCAAAATTTGCATTACATCTCATATCCGTTCTTGTCATTTTAAAAATACTTTTACATGTAACAGTCTATTACTAAATATGTCTCCAAATATTTTAGTCATAACATGTTTAAATGTAACTTTGAATATAAAATTCACATTCTTGACTTGAGGTTTTAATCTGAGTACTGCCGAATAAAGGTTCCAGAAATTTATGCCTTTTTAGATGCATTTGTCATAAAAAATTTAGTTTTATTAAAGAAGCCAGTTTTTAAAAAATAAGATTTTATATTCTCTCATATTTTGCTCCTTTCAAGAAAGCATTTCACCTAGCATCTCATCATTACTAACAGAATGAAAAAATATTGAAATTTAACTGTTTTATGAGTTTTTTTTTTAAACATATTATTTTCTTTTTAAATTTTTTAAAATCTTTTTAATTGTAATGAGAAAATGGTACCAATAAGGATATAATAAATAAAAGTAAACAAATCCTATTTTCCCTTTTCTCTACAACACTAGAAGTAAACTGATTACCACCATTTTAAAGAAATTCTGAAAAAAAATTTTTAAATTAAAAATGAAATATAAAAATGGAAATGAATTTAAAAATAGCTAAAACATACACATCTGCAAACGAACAGCATTCATTAAAAAACAATTATCAAAATCGGTTGAGTAGAACACTCTGGGCTAATGACTAAAAAAAAAGCCTGGTCTTTTAAATATATAGATTATTGTTAACATGATTGCAAAAAGAAATGAAAAAATATGATGTAATATAAAACTGTAACCATGAAGTGCTGTTTGGCACTTAAAAAAATTGTTGGTATCATTTGACGTCTTACTTAAAATTTCCAATTTTTAACCTTGGTTTCACAGAACATATATGTCCTTTGTATACAAGACAATTTACATGATTCCAATTCAGCACTTTTCAGTCTACAAATTAATATATTTCTTGTTTCAAAATAAATGTCAAATAGATAAAATTAAAGCCAGTTTTGATTTAGCACATTATGGCCTTTCTATATTTTTGAGAATTGATTAAAACAAAGACGTAAAACATGCAATTTAAACTAAAGGTGTGCTGTGTCAGATAATTGAGTGGCTTTTTAATTATTAATTGCATCACATTTCAGCCTAAGCCATAAACTAACTATTTTAACAGAACATGCTTTAAATAATGCAGGGTTCCTAGCTAAACATGATTGGCAAAATCCCTGATTTTCCATGACCAAATCTAAAAAAATTCCCATACCAAATCTCAAAACATTCCCTGACTAAATGGGCATACAGTGAAATTTGCTACTTATTTTTGGAATCATTTGTCAAAATTAGGGATTTTTTTCTGCAATTGTTTTTCAAACTTCTCCCCCCCCCCCCCAGATTGTTGACAAATTATGTTTTTTTTTTCCTAATAATATTTCAATTTTGTATCATTTTTAATTTTTTGTTCTAAGACTTTTCCACATTTTTTAGAAAATATTTGTAAATTCCCTGACTATTCATATGTATTTTGAAATTTGCCTAACTTTCTATGACTACTTTGAATTTTCCAGATTTTCCGTGACTTTCAATGATGCTGATAACCCTGTAATATTAAAAATAACAAAATACTACATTAAAAATATTCAAAAATTAATATCAAATCTTACATGTTCTCCTATGTCAATAATTAAATACTTTTTATTGTTAGGTTGGTCAAGACAATATGCACATCTTTCAAGGGAAGAAGTAAGCTTTTGGTGTTCTGTAAAAATTAAAAACATAAAAAATTAATGCATAAACACACAGAAGTTGTATTATGAAAAGGAATCAATAATACCTAACAGAATCCATAAACTATAGACAAAAGCATATATTAGTCCAAAAGTATAAAACTAAAAAATACCTTAGGTATTTTATACTTTGCTTATAATATTATTCATAAATATTGTAAGAATATTGTCATATAGACAAGCATTATAAAAATAGTTTTTTTAACATATATAGTGAGCTCTTGTTAGTATGAACTTCTAAAGTCAGACCAAAGAAGACAATATTTTGTCGGTAATAACACATGTCTGCATTAAATTACATAACACATTTGAATAAAATAATATCTTTCATTGAATAAACTAAGTTTTTGACAGAAATTAAATAGGATGCTAAGTTAATGCTGAAACAAATAGTCTTTTCTTTAATATAGTAATTTTAGTAAAAAAGCAAATTAGTGTCAACTTGTTAAGCCAAAAGAAAAACTATCGAGAACAAACAAAATGTACAAAAAAATAACTATACTTAAACTTTAAATAATCTCTCACTTTTTCTTTGCAATACTTGAAGAAATGATGTTTTTAAGCAAACCTTTTTTCAGTTTTAGTACACATGGCAAAATTTGGTTTGTTATATTACTTTTTGATTAATAATATCTGAAAACTGCTATTAAATTTTTTTTATCCTTTAATAACCAAAGTTAAATCAAGATTGCTTTTAAATAAATAAAGTGGAAAAGAAGTTCCCATACTGATCAGCCATTTTGTGGAAAAAAAGTCTTTAAACTGCATGCTTAATGTTTTAAACTATATCCAATAATGGAAAAAAAACAAAAATTGTCCTCATTAATCAGATATACATCTTTAGCAGTGATGCATTAATGAGAATCTACTATACATAGGTAATCAAGAAAATTATTTTTAATCAGGGCTTTGGAATTGCAGTCAGGCTTATTTTTGAGCAAAAGAGTTGGAGCTGAATTCAGTAAAAAACAAGACAACTCCGACTTTTTTATTTGACAGTTTAAAGCAAAATTAAACCAATCATATGTAATTTTAAATCCATAAAATGAATTATTATTGCTATTTTCAGTCTATACTACACTACCCAAGTTAAAAATGCCTAATATACTAACCAATGTACACAGTGTATGAAAATCATTTTTAATTGAAAACTTTAGTGAATATTTTACATACATAAGTATTACTTATATAAGTACTTTACCTTTGATTTTTAGCATTTACATAAACCCAGATATAGAGGCAGTATGCAAGGGTCCAAGGTCCATAAAAAAAAGGAGGCAATTTTTAAAATGGGCCAGGTTAGCAGAATAAAGACAATTTTTTTTAAAATTGCCGAATCAGAGTAGTAAAAAAATAAGCAAACTGGCTACTCCATTTAACAAATTTGAAAGAATCAAACTATGTTGATAAATTAAGAACAATTTTCAATGGTTCTGAGGTGAAAATGTGTACAAAAGTGCTTGCTGCATGAGCCGATGCTAGTTTGACAACATTAATACCGAAACATAATATATCTAACTTAGAGATTGGCATCAGACAATTAGATTGTGTCTGAGCCTAATTTTAATTTTTTCTGCAAAATTGGACTGAGCCATAGCTGGACTTAATTATTCCCGGATGTATTGGATGCAATTTGTTTTATAAAAATAATAATGGTTATAATGAGTTTTTGTTTTCTGGAATTGGAATTGGAGTTTGTCATTTTTCACATCAACTACACAATCCTTTTTTAATCACATCAAATAATAAATACAAATTGCCTTATGCATGAAGGTTAGAGAGATTACACATGGCTATTTCCATGAGTACTTGTAGTGTAAGTCACAGGCTACGTTTTTTGGCTACCAGTATTTTAGTGCAAAAAAATGAGATTTATTTTATCGGCACATTCTCATTAATTGAATAAGGCCAAGAAGACTTTTCGAAAATAACGGTGGCAAACAAGCATAGCAATTATAAAGTTATGTGACTTACACTACAAAACCCATGAAACTAGCCACATGAAGATTTGTTTTGCTTTAAGATATCTTTAGAAACATTGAAAAGCAGCAAATAAAGTATTAAATTCTAAAGTTTATTTGATTTATGTCCATCATAAAAAATGTAATTATTACTAAGTTTATTAATTGTAATTATAATGATATTTCAGCTAACTAGGATAATTCTTTCTGAAATTTTTGTTAACTGAAATATAATTCACATCCATTTAAAATTCAATACAACACTGTTGTGTTTGGATGTATAGCTCATAAAACATTTGTTAGCAGAGGCCTTGAAACAATTGAAAAATATCTTTGTTAACCACACTATAACTATACTCAATTTCTCATATGCAATATTAAATCCCATTCACTCATTTCAGTATAGATCCATTATCTGGAAACCAGATGACCAGAAAATCAGTTATCTGAAATGATATTTCCAATAGACTGATTTCAGAATATTTGCAGAAAAAAATACCATAATCTGCCAGTTAGATATACACATTGCTTGAAACACTGCAAAATGCATAATATAACTTGATGCCAGCATCTAGGATTTGAAATTGAAATATATTTAATTACATATTAGAAGTCCCGATTTTTATGCAGAAGAAACAGAATTTTCATTTACAAAAGATTTCATTACAAAAAGCGTATTGGTAATCCAATACGCTGAGTAATACTCTATGTTATTTAGGTTTGATTCTTAATCTGAGTAATCTAAGAATTCATTTGAAATCAGAAATAATGCCATTATAACACATATTCCATTCACAAAACTTATGGTGTTTTAATGTATAATGTTTTAAAACCAGCAACCAATTATTCAAAAAGACCAGTTATCCAGAATACATATGACTTCAATCAATCTGGATAAATTGTTCTATACTGTACTTCATACTTATGTTTCTCTTTATTTTATAATAAGTAACTAATGCTGCCACTGCCGCTGACAATAATATTTTTTTTACCTAGGTTATTTCTTCACTAATATTAAGAAACCACACAAAAATATGAAAATTGATGGTATCATAGAGAAATGTTTGATAAAGACGCTGATGCAGGCAGTTTTAAAACCAAATAATTATTTTAAGAGATATTTAATGCTAAAGTTGGTAAAAATCAATCCATTAAAAAAGTTTTACAGGAACAAAAACTATTCATAGGACTTAAAAATTTTTTAAGTAATTTTACATATTAGAAATTCACAGTGTGCAAACAGCATTTTTTTTTTTTTTTTTTTAATGACTCATTTTTTGAAGATTTCTTTTCATTTTTAATTCAAATTTTCAGCATTTTGAGAGACAATTTTTAGATATTTTAGAAAAGATTATTATTTTAAGTTATTGCCAAATGGTCAAAGAATAACATTTTCTCCAAGTTAAAAAAATATTTACATATCACAAACAGAAAAGAAAAACTTTCAAATGAGGATTAAATAATTATGAGTTAAAAGTGGGAAGATATTGAAAATTATGTCATAAACTACATTTACATGTAAATATTAAATCAGAAAAAAAAACAAATTAATGAATTCATTAACTTCCATAAATGGAAAAAAATATGTCATATTTTAAAATAGTCAAACAATAATATTGCAAACAGTTTACATTAATATAATAAATATATTTACGTGAGACATTTTGCTCTCGAACTGATCGTTTAAACTATTGTTGCTAATTTTAATGAAATTAAAAATATTTTCTTTCTAGCAATAAAAGTATCTGTACATGAATATCAAAAAGAGAAAGAAAACTTTTAAACAATAAATTCATTAATGTGCATTAAAAGCAGCAAGTAAAAAAAAAAAATTACATCATATTTAAAATGACCAAGTATTATGGCAAAACAGTTAAAATTTTAAAATATATTTAGACAAGACAGTTACTTCATATCTTGATATGATTTTTTTAACTATTATTGTAAATTTTAAGTCAGCACAATAAATATTGCCTTTCAAACAACAAAAGTATTTTTACATGAATATAAAAGAAAGAAAGAAAGATTTAGTGAAAATTACATCAGATTTAAAATGCCTTACTTTCTTATACCATGGTACAAAAAAATACTAAGAAGCAAAGATGCTGTGTATTTCACTATTTAACTAATTTTGTTTAATCAAACATGTAAATAACTAGTAGATGTTTAACAGTAGCTGATTTAACCTTAAAATTCCGCCCAATCAAATCGAAATGAATGGAAACCCATTTAAAAGGGAGATTGACCCTTTCTGTAAAAGAAATTATAGTTCAATGTTTTGCAATCTTTAAAAAACTGATTAGATTGGCATATTTATAGAGTCTGTGGTGTGTAAATGGGGCTGATGAGCATAATTCATAGGGGAAGAGACCACTAGTTATACTAAAGAATGATATTTTTGGGGGCTGTGACAGGCAGTTCAATTAGTAAAATCATTAAAAAATAAAAATGCTGGTAAAGAGATTGCACAATCAAAGAAGAAATTGCCACCAATGAGATAGCTATTTAGAGAATCTTTTTATTTCTAATTATTCATAACCAAAGCAAAGAATAGTAACTATAATTATTATTTTCATAATAAAATATCAAATGAACTCACAATGCAAACTGCATCACATGTAAGTATATATATATATATGTAATAATTCGACGAAGGCTATGTTCCATAAACTCCTAAGAATGTTACTTCTAAGAATCAGCAGCAGGACGAGCAGAGCAGTTGCTCCGGCAGTTGGCAAGCAGCTATATTTCTTTAAAAATTAATCAAACTGAATATACTAAAAGCACATGGCAAAAAACCCCCGCAATATTGAAAATACAAAAACGTCATCGAAATCTGCTTGCATCCAATAGAAAAAAGAATTAACCAGCTCTCTAATTAGACGTAATCAATGTAGATTTTGATGATAAAAATTCTATTTCACTTGGCGATCAATAATTATTATTTTAAGTTGCCACTTGGCGAGTGATGACTAGAGTGGCGATCGATGACCAATAAATTACTTGAAATGCATATGGAATCAAATCTGATGAATATATTTTGCAAAATAAAACTATATCTTGAAAAAAAAAATCCAACTGAAATAGATAAAAGAATGCGGCAAAGAAAACGAAATATTGAAAATACAGCCATGTCATTGAAATCTGTTTGCATCCAGTAAGAAAAAGAAAAAACCACTTTTCTAATTAGATGTAATCTATGTAAAGATGTATATTTCTATGAAAAAAAGCTGCATTTCACTTGGCGATTGAAAATAGATCTATTAAATCGCCACTTGGTGAGTGACGACTAGGATGGCGATCGATAGCCAACAAATTACTTGAAATGTGTGTGGAATCAATGCCGATGAATATATTTTTGCAAAATGAAACTGCATTTCTCGAAAAAATAATCAAACTGAACACAGTAAAAGAACTCTGCAAAAAAACCAAAATATTGAAAATACAGCTATGTCATTGAAATCTGTTTGCATTCAGTAGGAAAAATAAGAAAACACTTTTCTAATTAGGTGTGATCAATGTAGAGATCCATACTTCTATGAAAAAAACTGCATTTCACTGGGCGACCGAAAATAGATTTTTTTAACCACCACTTGGTGAATGACGACAAGGGTGGCAAACGAAGGAAATTTTTTAATTGCCACTTTTACATTTTTAATATCCACATGGCAAGAGACCGCTGCTAATATTAAATCAAATCTTACTAAATCAATTTAACACCAGAATTCAAAGTTTTTCTTAAATAGTCTTTTTCTTAAATCGCCTTTTTCTTAAATCGAAAACACTGAGGCTTGTGATGTGTGTTTAAATCAGATCCTAATCGATTTTACACCAACTTGCTCTGTTTTCCCTAAATCATATTTTTCTTACATCACCTTTTTCCTAAATCAGAAAGCATTGAGGCTTGCAAAGTTTACTTAGATCGATTTAACACTAGTTTGACATGCAAGCAGTATATACACCAAAGTAGATAACTCAATTTTCTGATGTTAACTCTGAATCATTATTTGAAATCGATTTAAAACCAATGGCTAAATCTCGATTTAAGACTGACTAAATTGTGATGTAATACAATGGCTAAATTGCGATGTATAGCAATGGCTAAATTGCGATTTCCGATGTATCGATTTAAGAAACTGACTAAATCGTGATTTCCGATGTAAGCTTTAAATCGATTTAAGGCCCAGGCCTATTTTTTATGAAATTCTGAATTATGATTATGAAATATTTTTCCCCTTGCACTTTTCAACCCTTCCCCTCCCCCTCCCCAGTCGCAGGTCCCGGATGTCCACCATCGCTTTTCTTAGCCTACAAGACATAAGGAACAAAATGAGACCACTCACTATACTTAATCATAAAATTGCACATGGGATGTAATTGGAAAATGGACTATTAAGGCCTCACATTTGCCCTCATATTCCTGTAATCGAAAAAAAACTATATTATAATTTCTTAAAGTAGTGATGGGCGATTCTGGGAATTTTGAGAATCGATTAAAATCGACATCGTATAAAGTGACATCGATTTCTAAATTCTAGAATCGATATTTCGATATTTTTAGATTTTACACAGATGAGCTCAAAATTAGCAATTCTAAAACTTGGCTAATCAGCAGAGCCATAACACCTCATACTCCTCACTCCCATGTAGGGAGGCACAGAAGTAAGCTATTACAGCTTTTGGAGTCGAATAATAAGGATTTATCTTTTATTATTTTTAGATACAATTTTAATAATAATTTACATTATATTTAACTTTATTTTTTGAGAAAGATCTCAGTTAGATAAAAAAATAAAAGGGAGAAATGATTTGTATATATATATATACTTTAATCCGAAACATGTATTTTCTACATACTCCTTCAACCAAACAAATGGAGCCTTACTTCCTTTAAACGCCATTCTTCTTAAAAATTCGCATATGAATAAAATTTTGAAAGCTCTAAAAATTCAAAAAAAATTTTTTTTTTCAGTCTTTTTAAGACCTTTTATAAGGGTGTGGGAAATGCAAATATTGTAAATTTTCTTTTAAAATAGCTGTGATGATTTAATTGCACAATCAGCACATGCTAATTATTAATTATCCACCAATTTAAAAGCAGAAATTCTGCTTAAAAAAATATGTGACTAAACTTTTTTTTCTCTTTTAAAATATATATCGCCTCATCTCATTTACATCTTATAAAATATTATTCTTTTTTAACGTTTACCAAATTTTCAGCAGTTAACAGAAAAAAAATATTGTTTTCATAAGAATAATTAACAGTGAAACAACATACTTTTCTCTGGTTAACAAAGAAATAAAAATACAGCGGAGCGTTGATTATCCAAAGAAGTTGGAAGCGACTTAAGTTCGGATTAATGGATAACTGTACCTTCAATGGTCGGGCAGCGCACAACCTATCATCGGCAACAAATCGGTTAATTCTGCACAAAAAAACCATTTACCTAAATTAACTGTTTACAAGCCGAATTAATATAGCAATGTAATAATAATTTTGTTTTTCTCATATTACAACTTCAAATGTTTTGATTTATGCATACAAATTTAAAAATGTTCTTCTTGAGTATTTTCTCGAATTCCAAAAACATTTAGATTCCTAGTGGTCAAATGTGAGTAATATAGAGAAACGATAAAAACAAAAATTATATTTTTATGTAAATTAAGGAATTTGCATACTCTTTATACCTGTGATAAATGCTTAAACATATTTTTTTTTCAAAAGTTAAAATCAACCTTATATTTTATAGGAAAAATAAGAACATCGTAATTATATTGGAAAATATATGTTTTGCATTGCAAATAATCCTATGTTCCCTTTTGGGAACATTGGCGTTTAAACGGTTAAGAAGAGTAGCCCCCAAATCCTTTTACATAACCAATGAATACCCAAAACAAATCAGAAAAGCACCTTATTAGAATGAAAATATATCCAAAATTTGAAGAAAATCCGTAAACCCATGCCTGTATTGAATTTTGCCCCTCCCCGTCCTTCACCCCTATGTGTTACTAAGGTATAATGGTCAACATTATTCGATTGCCATACCTTAGAATATCTTGACATCCGTAAGTCTTCAATAGTACGCCTAATATTTGAGTTTGAAATTTTTACTTTTAGGAAAATCTGGTTTGAAAAGAAAACCTTAATCCTTTCTTATACGAAATTTTACATCAATTATACCAATCAATTCAAGATATTTGAAGTCTACAAGTCAAGACCTTTAAAATGATACACTACAAATTGAGGTAAGGGGAAAAGTAAAAAAAAAAGGCTTAAAAATGCCCACTGGAGTCTGAAAATTGAACTATATTATAATGGTAAATTGAACTGTATTATAATATAGTATAATGGTCATCACTATTCGATTGACCAAGCTTAGAATATCTTGACATCAGTAAGTTTTACCCCTCTAAAATCAACGGTTCGCCTAATATTTGAGTTTGAAATTTTTACTTTTAAAAATATCTGGTTTGAAAAAAAATGGTAATCCTTCCTTATACGAAATTTTACATCAGTTCTACCAATCAATTCAAGATATTTGAGGTCTACAAGTCAAGACCTATAAAATGATACACTACAAAGTGGAGGAAGGGAAAAAACCCCAAAAAAGCTTAAAAATGCCCCCTGGTGTCTGAAAATTGAACTATATTATGAAGAGATATACAGATATGGATAGCCCAGGCCGAGACCTTTGCAACGATATGTCACATGACCCACCCATACCTGTATTGAATATTGCCCCCCCTGCCCCCCACCCCCTATGTGCTGCTAGGGTATAATGGTCATCACTATTCGATTGACCATACCTTAGAATATCTTGACATACTTAAGTCTTACCCCTCTAAAACCAACGGTTCGCCTAATATTTGAGTTTGAAATTTTTACTTTTAGAAATATCTGGTTTGAAAAAAAATTGGTAATCCTTTCTTATACGAAATTTTACATCAGTTCTACCAAACAATTCAAGATATTTGAGGTTTACAAGTCAAGACCTATAAAATGATACACTACAAAGTGGGGGAAGGGAAAAAACCCCAAAAAAGCTTAAAAATGCCCCCTAGAGTCTGAAAATTGAACTATATTATGAAGAGATATACAGATATGGATAGCCCAGGCCAAGACCTTTGCAACGATATGTCACATGACCCACCCATACCTGTATTGAATGTTGCCCCCCCACCCCCTATGTGCTGCTAGGGTATAATGGTCATCACTATTCGATTGACCATACCTTAGAATATCTTGACATACTTAAGTCTTACCCCTCTAAAATCAACGGTTCGCCTAATATTTGAGTTTGAAATTTTTACTGCTACCATTAAAACAATAGAAAGGGAAAGATCGATTCAACCTGAAACGTAGATCGATTTCAAGCATATCAAAAAAGTAACAACACTACTTGTATCTAAAAATCGATTTCAAATTTAGTAAATCAAAATAAAATCGATTCTGACATCGACATTGATCTACTACACAAGGTTCTGTACTGATTCGATCTACTACAAAAGATCGATCTATTACTTGCATTCAAAATAGTCTTGCGATTTTTCATCTAGGCTTTATCACCTTGTAATGTGATTGGTCAGTGATTTTGCGTCTGTTTTTGACTCAAAGGACTGGCAAGATTTTCGGCGGGGAAAAGGAAACTGTGAAGATAGAGGATTTAAATAGGGTAGACAAGAAAAGGTTTGGTTTATTTTATGACAGCCGATTATCAACACGAGGGATATAGGTACAAAGGGCAGAAGATGCCCTCCGTGGGGGAAGGGGGTTCGAGGAAAGGAGAGAATCTTCTGCATTTTGATAGACTTCCTTTTTTTTTATTATATATATATTATTATTATTATTTTGAAAAACTATAAAGAAGAAGATAATTACAGAAAAAAGGCAATTCTCATTAACTTATGTAAAAACGGGGGGGGGGGGGGGGAGAGGGTTATGTAGATTATTAAACATGTTTACACACCCATATATAATTCTAGACATTATATGTTGCTTATTTAAAAACTTTGCTTTTTTTTTCTTTGTTTGTATGATGTTATTTAAAAATAATAATAACCTAATGCTTACAAAATTCGAATATGTTGTTAAATATAACACATTTTACTGTTTTTATAAATTGTGTGTCTTTCAGTCTGTCTATTTGTTTGTCTCTTACAAAATTTTGTGGGTGGTCTATCTCAAGAACTAATGCCTGGAACCTCTTGAAATTTTAGATTCAGCTAGACTTTCATATAAATTGGTGCTGATTACTTATGGTAAAAATCATTCTACAGGTGGCGCTGTTATGTAGTATTTTTCATGATTACTGCAAGATAGATACCTCAAGAACTAATGCACGTATTTTTGCCAAACTTGAGATTCGGTTTCATACTAACGTAAATTGTTAATGATTAAATTTTGATTTAAATCTAACGGCTGGTGACGCTGCATTTTTCCTGTTTTTTGCGATAATTGCATCTCAGAAACTAATTCAGAAAATTTCATCAAGCTTCACATTCATAAGTTTGGTACTTATTAGGTTTCAGTGTAAATAACTATGTAGGAGGCGTTGCTACGCTGCTTTTATCAGCAGTGTTGAATTCAGATATTTTTCACTGGGAGGGATTTTATGTCTCCTTGAAGGGGCATTCTATACTTCAGAGAAGTGGGGGGGGGACTCTTGTGCATGAAGCTTCAATATTTTCGTGAAACATTTCAAAGTTCCGGGGCAGAGATGTTCCTCTTCGGGCTAACCCCTGAATTCAACTGCTTTTTCAGGATCTACAAGATTTTATTGATCATATCTCAAGAGCTCCTGAACGGAATTTCATCAAACTTAATATTCTCTTAGATATTATACGTTGTTCCTGATTAGGTTTTTGTGTAAGTTATAATAATACTGCTCTCCTATACTGCATTTTTCACGATATTAGTGATAGCTATATCTTAGAAATTACGCATGGAATTTAATCAAATTTCATATTCTGTTAAACTTTCACATAAATAGATTCTTATTAGGCTTGAGTGTATACTGCACAACAGGTGTCGCTGTGATGCTCTTTGAATTGCATACATTTCGGTTACAGACATCTAAAAGGGGGTGGACCGAAATTCAGCGATTTGTTTGGAAAACGCAATGCTTTTATTTTCTTTTAGAATGTTCATACTTCAACCTATACTTTTTAAATCTTAATGATGGGCATAAATAATTTAAATTTGACATTGACAATGTGTTAGTGCATTTAGAAGTTTTATCATGTATGAGATAGAAGACTTTTTGAGATTGGCACATCCGACTGCTTTATCTTCAACTTTTGAAGCAAAATAAAAATAATATCTTCTGAGAAATCTATTAAAAATTTTATAGTATCGATTAAATCGAGTTGACCATAATATCGATTAAATCGATTTAAAAAATCGAAATCGCCCATCACTATCTTAAAGTTTTCTTTGTTCTGTTTTTATGTATATAGATGTGAATAGTACTTGATACGAAATTTATGTACACGTACAATAGTTATGAATTTCAGTTTTAGTCACTTTAGTACAATTTATGAAAAATTTTAAGATAGAAGGGGGCCTTCCTAATAATATTTGCCCCCCCCCCCATTTCATTTTAGGGATGTAAAAATGTTATATTGTATGAAAACAGATGTCAAAAACTGGTCATTGAATCAATTTGAATATTATTAGATATAATATTTCAAAATGCTTATCTTATGCACTTCATAAATGCAACTAAACGGCGATTTTTCTCTTTAATTGAATAAGCGAAATCTTAATATTTTTTATATTAATAACATTTTGATACAAACCTCTGACTCAATTTCAATTGAACATTTTTTAAATTTTAAAATTTAATGAATAGCAAAACAATATTTAAGAAAAATCAGAATATAATAATTTATATATTCTAGTTTTTAACTTTAATGCTAATATGTATGAGTCTTATAGACCATTCCAGCACCTATATTTTTGTATATAAATTTTTACCTAAATAGTCTTGAAATATTATTTTAAAGTAAAATTTACTAAAGCAACTATAACGTCAGACTTTTTATGTCCTGCTTACATTTTATTTAAAATTAGTTAGGTGTTATTTAAAGTTAATTAAAAGAAATAACACACATATATTTTTTAACATGCATATGACTGTATGAGTAAAAATCTTTTACCTTTAAAATTATTATTACATTTACAGAGATTCTTAAATGCTTCATTTTTAATGCAGATTTTGTTTTTATGCATAAATATGCTTAAGAATCTTTTTGATACAGAATATTTCACTTAAAATGACATATTACTAAAGATACAATGAAAAAAAAAATTGTTATAATGTAAAAACAAACTACTACCCCCCCCCCCCCCTGCTTGAACAGTTCAGTTTGCGCTACTTAACCACTCCCAATGATTCAGATTTTGAGCTCAAAGTTTAAGTTTATGTCTAAGCTTCTAAAAAAATTTAATGAAATGCAAAAAATAACGGTAAAATGTACTTTGTTACTCCAAAGTCTAAAGCGCTCTCTATCAGAATTTTTTGAAATTTATCTTTATAATTTATTTTAGGACAAAACTGACATAAAGAATAGTTTTAGTGAAAACCGCAAATTAATTGACCAATTTTTTCATTTTTTAAGATTATTTGAAATTATGGACCCTAAACTTCAATGGCGGCTATTTCCTTCGAAAAATGTCTGGGACCTTTGGTTTCCTATTTAATATTAATTGCCTTGATGTGTACAATCACGCCTCTTTCTTTGTAAAAACAATTTAGGAATTCCCTGTATATTGGAGCAGTGTCGATCACGATTATTTTGCCCCATTACTTTTAAAATCAGTCCAGTAAATCTGAAGATTAGTCCTCTAGATAAAGGGCAAAATTAGCACTAGCCACCGGCCGCATGTCCAGTACATGAGAAAAAGTGGCCAGTGAAAAATTGTCTATCAGCGGCCACCTTGTGGCCACTTTTTTACAAGGAGATAATACAATTTACTTACATTTCATCAGAGATTCTACTTTTTTAGGTTTCAGTATATTTATATTATCATATTTATTTGGGCTGTTCAGTTTTAGATTAATACTTATAGAAATTTTACTGCTTAATATTTTTAAATGAAAAAGTGGCCACTTGAAAAACTAGTCTTACTGGCCAGTGGCTGGTAACGAAATTTCCCAATTTTGCCCTATACCTCTAGAAGCAAACAAACGTACAAAAAAGGCATATGCTAAAACTGGATTTCATTTATTCCTAAAAAAATGACGCCAAAAATATTTTCTGATTTGTTTGCCTACCCACCAGCCAAATACCTGTGGTATACCATATATATAACACATTAAATTCAATTCTTTTTTTTTTTAAAGTTTTGTTTACACTAGAAACGAAATTTTAGATGCTGATAACTCTTAACCCTTTTGGAACGAGCATATTTTACGGAACTTTTAATCCTTTATCACTGATTTTTCAAAGCAGAAAATTTTGCCTTAATTGAATGGGGGAAATGCTCAGACTAAATGAGACAAAACTTACAATAAAAATTTACGGTGAGAATAATCAAGGTTTCTGGGCATCTTATGAGGCACGTATACGGGTTATTCTCTGCAATAGTGCAAAAAGTGGTTCCCAGCCATATAAATGCTCTAAATTTCATTTTATTTTTATTTATTTATACTTTTATTAGAAGGTCTAAAGTTTGTTTATTAGGGGCAGGGCGTAAAATTTAAAAATAAACAAATTTAATATTTAAAAATGTAAGATATATCATGCAAATATCATTCCCTCACCTCTCCCCTACCCATACTACCATACTTTACTGCCTGATTTTTTCCATTCAGAAATAAAAATAATTAAAAATACCCTAAGCAAAATAAAGTTCTTAAATGGTACCTTACAAAAAATAATAAAAATATTTTTTTTTACTGTAATTATGTAGTCTACTCAATCAATTATAAGTCTCCCCATGTTAGACCATCATTCCCTCACACCTTGCTATTATCCCAAATATCCTATCACTAAAGATGAGCAGCAGTCTAGCATTCTTTACAGAGAGGAAGCTAATTTGAGTACTTGTCAGTCCAGCAACATAAATTGGTGGTATAAGTTTTTGTTAATTTTCTAGAAATTTTTTTCAATCAGAAAATCGGAGAGTATTTTTATTAGCAGTCATTCCCTCACACAGAATGCTAAATTTTTAGAAATTTTCAAAATTTTTAATTTTATCATACATTATATATTATGTGTTCTTCTTTAAGGAATCAGTTCGGTTTTTTCCACAATTTTGCATTTTTCATGACAATTAGTAAAAACATCTTAATTTCATCATTCCCTCACATTTATTGTTATCAGTTAATGATAAGTGAATGGGGAATATGCACTTTTGTTTAAAATTTTATAATGATTTCTGCTGCTATTAAAATCTTCAACAATTGACCAATTACTAACAATTTATCCAATTTTTATGAAAATTTACCTATGTAACATTCAAGTCAGACTGCTTGGTCAAATTTGCAGTATTGTAGAGAATAACCCATACCATTCTCTATTTCCCAAGGGGTTAAGGAATACAATTTAAAAGATATTTCTTCTCCCCCATTTTTTTTTCATTTAAATTTTTTCTAAAAATATAATTTTTATGGAATTTTTGTAAGAAAAAATAATCTGGAGGAAAAATGGATGACTGACAGATTTAAAAACGAAGTGGTCATTTTGTCTCTGATTTGTGGTATAAATAACACTCCGTTTGTGTCGTCTATTATAATAAGCAGTAAGCACTAAACAGTTGTTATTTTTATTGGCCTCTTGTTTCTCGGGCTTATATTTTTTATAGCTTGGCTTGGCAAATCGACTGCCCCTGTTTGATTAAAAGTAACAAGCATGTGAAATTTCAAGTTCATGCCTTTGCGATTTTATTCAAGTAGTACGTTAGAATTTTTTCAGAAAGTTCTCAGCTTGTTTTGCGTTTTTATTTTCATTTTCAGTTTCGTTTTTTATATCATATTTTATTTTATTGAGACGGTTCTTTAGGATGTATTTATATTTTAAAAGTGACCACCATATCCAACTATAGGTTTTTATTCCGAATCTATCACAATAATACCAAATTAGAACTTTTTTATTCCTGGGGTTTCTTTGTAAATTTCAAATATTTTTTAACTCTTCTGTCTCAACATTTACGTTTTAAAATTGACAACCATTCTGAAATTCAACTTCATTGTTCTAAAATCTCCAAACAACTCATAACTATGACAGTGTTTGTAACATTTTCAATCGTTTCTTACATTTAAATTTTGATTCTTTTAGAAACAGTTCTTAGTGAAAATTTACATTTTAAAACTACAAGTATACCAAATTTCAGGATTCTTTCCCTAAAGGTATAATAATTGAAATTTTAGATCTTTTTTCATTCATGTATGTGGCTTCAAAATAGTACTACCAGCATGTGACAAAACCTGTGTTTGATCAGAGTCTGTCTCCTTTAATTTTCAAATTTGTTCGGCAATTCCAGAGATTAACCTATATAAAATAAACATTTTATGTTAAAATCGTATTTCATCATACATTGACGTCAAAGTTCTTATCTGTGGTGATTTTCTGCTCACGCACAAAGATAATATCATTTACTATGGTCCTCTTTTTATATAAAAATCACACTCAACTCATTTTCTTTTCAAAAATTTTGTTTACATTAGAAATGAAATTTTAAATGTCAATAACTTTTTAAATTACTACTTTTTGCAAGATATCTCTTCTTTCAAAAATTAATTTTATTTTAAATAACAATTACACTCTTTTATTTGAAAAATTAATCTCGAGGCATATTAAACTTGAAGTAACCCTACATATTAATCTAAACTGATCTGCGCTATTGTAATGTAGATAGTGCACGATCGTTGGCAGGTTTATCGCAGTTGGCATAATTTGTTAATTAAATAATATTTTTTTGGTTTTTAAGGATAGAAATTTCATTTTTTTAAACTGAATTTTACAAAAACAGGTAGATTGAATAATTACACGTCCAAAAATGCACCTTATATGTTTTTCTGTCCCTTATTTAAGTCTGTACCTTGATTGAAAAAAAAAATGTTTGACGAAGAAAATAGTGATCGTTTTCAGCATCTCGACGGTTTTTAAAAAATCCCGTATCTCTGCTTATAATTCCTTTATAAAGATGAGTTTGATCACAAATTGAAGCTTTTCTGCATTAGACTCTTCTAGTTTTAGTTATATTTCACTGTGATACTTGATTTCTTAAATATCTGAAATTTTAAAATGCCATATTTGGTCGATTTAACATGGAGAAGTTGTCTCGAGTATATTAAGCAGTTAAGCGGTTGTTATGTTTTTGGCGTTTGTTCGTTTGGCAGGCATATTTTTTTCTAGCTTGGCTTGGCAGAACAACCGTCCTGCTTGATACAATATTAATTTCATCATGAATTTTTTTTAATTCTGAAAATCTTTTTTATATCACTCTAATGAATATAGAAAACAATTATATTTTCATTTGCTAAAATAATTTAATTTACTCACACAGCTGAGCTAATAGACGCTATGTTTCTGAACCTATCAAAACACAGTACAAAATGTGAAATTGCAAAAGAAATAGTGAAATACAGTCGAGTCTCTCTATAACGAAACTCTATAAATCGAATTTCTCTGTATAACGAATTTTTTGTAGGAACGGTTCCCTTTTCGCATGATTACTTTAAAAACAGTCTCTATATAGCGAAATATCTATCTCCATATAACGAATTTTTTCATAAATTGGTCTTAATTTATTCAGTTTTAAAAAAGCTTCGAAATCACAAGGAATCGATTTTCCATCACTTATTTTTTATTTATCGTTCAGTGCTATTTTTTTTTTTTTTTTTATTATACTTCTCTCCTTGTTCTTTAAATCCAACAAATTCATCCCACCTCCCACACAACTTTCAAAATCCTTCTCAAAACAGAGTCAATTAGATTGTTACACATATTAGAGAGAAATCAGTGAGAGGCACATAAGAGAGGCCTTCAAATGGAAGAAAATGTTAACTACAATTTTTTATTCCTTGCTAAAATTTGAAGTTTTTTTGAGAGCATAACAATTTTAAAATCAAAACAACAAAAATTACAGATTTTTTCGTCTGAAATTAACGAAAGTCTTCCTTATTTGATTAAACGTTCAAATAAATGTCTGTTCTGTTTTTTGAAACTGCTTAAATAATTAAGAAATAAAATGTTAGGTTAATATTTACTTTTAAACATTTCAAATTCTTAATTAAAAACATCAAAAATAATATTTGTTCAAAATTTACACATTAAATACGATTTTTAACATCATTTTCTATACATCAAATTTCTCTATATAACAAATTTTTAACTGGAACGATGGATTTCGTTATATAGAGACTCGACTGTATATATATATTTTTAAATCTTTTCATAAGTTCTTACTAAAAGTTATAGCGAAGAGAACAAAATATACTATACTGGACAGGAAGATTGAAGCAAGACTTATTTTACTAGTGTGAAAAAATCGCAGCTAATCGCGGAAAAGAAAAAAAAAAGTGTACTAAAAGTGGTATACAAAGAATCATTTAAATTTCAAAAATTAAAAACAGTAAAATTTATATAAGTTTAAAACAGATTTTTTTTTTTTTCACAGTCAAAAAGAATAGATCGAAAAAACTATGAATCATAGAAATACTCACAAATTCAGATTTCATTTTATTAACATCAAAAAATTATCTCGGAACACAAAAGAGATATAAAAATTGCATTGAAAATCGCATTAAAAATCACAAAACATTGAAAATCATGTAGGATAAAATATACTACAATTAGGTTAAAATTTTCAAGCTGAATTTTTTTTGCAAATATTAAAAAAAGGCAGTACGCACAAAAAAGTTGCACAAAGAATTGCTTTGAAAATAATTTTAAAAATCCATAGTTTAAAAAAAAAAGGGGGGGGGACTTACTGAGCAAAACTGTTGTCATGTTTTTGCTTTGAAGTAGGCGCTACAGCTTCGCCGGCATAACCTCCAATGATCACAAGAAACAGTGTTGCCAGATTGTCAAAAGTCAATTTCCCCAAAATATCTGAAATTTTCCCCAAATCAGGCCTTTTTTAAGAAAAAGTCCCCAACGCATTTTATTCTCAAAAAGGCAAGTTCTCAGTTTTCAATTTTCTGTTATAAATTTTTTTTTAACAAATTTAAACTCAATTTTTTCCCCAAATCAAGCATTTTTTTGAACAAATTCCCCATTTATGAAAAAAAAAAAATAATTTTAACAGAATTTTATTTGTATATTCAAAGCATAGATGTAGTAATATTCCTATATCTATGATTCAAAGCAAACAACAACAACAAAGTTATAAAATTGTTTTAATTTTTGTTGTATAAATCTACACTATTAAATGAAATGCATTTCTGTGCCTGCGTTTCTGTCCGCGCTGACAGGAAAGTCTGAATCACTTATCTGGAAATTCAGATGGCGAATAACCCAATGCAGATTATGATGAATCTGTAGTACATGTAAACGGTGAGCATGAGCATGACCACGAAAATGATTTATATCTATTATTTCTATATTTTATTTTCGTTTTCCAAACCAAAATCGAATTCGAAACAGATACAGTTTTGGCAAATGGCAAATGTCTGAAAGTAAAAACTGATCGAAGTATCCTGTATCGAAGGCTTTAAACATTTTTTTTCCTCTTCAATTAAATTCATTAAATTTATTAAATACATTTAGAAAAATTACTTTAAACATGAAAATAATACAGGCGAATGCGATCGCAAATAGTAATTACTGAATACGCTCCATGACTGAGCGCGACATGAAACAACTCAACCGTGCCGTTGTAAAACGTAAACAAACGCCGATTCGGCGGGAGATTGGAAAGCGGTTGCCGTTGCCGTGCTCTGCTGGGGTTTTTTTGAGTCAGTGGCTAGAGTGTTGGTTTTTAAGGGTTTCTGGTGGTTTGTTTTCTATTTTCTTAATTCGTTTTGTCTTTTCGCATTGAGGTAAGCGATTTTTTCTTTTCTTTGTAGTAAATTTTCGACTTGTTCGTGTTTTGTTTATATTTTGACTTTGACATTGGATACCTAAAGCTGAGTTGTCAGCCTGCTTTCTATCATGTCGCATACTATATTAAAGGTTGTTCAAGATAATATTGCTGATGCAACGCCCGTAAATGTTGAAATGCTAGACTCCCAAGATAGCATTCTGGAATTTGATAAAAATAATCAAAATGTGGCTCGGTTATTAGCACCGAATGATTTTCTGCTGCAAATGGCAGCAAAAAATGGCGGAATCAATTTTAATATTTTCTTATCTAGTAATTCGACTAATGCTGTTCCTAAGCGCGATCCCCGCGCTGTTCAAACCGAAATCAGGTCCAAAATTGAACACTTCAAGAATATCGATAACGTTCGATACACCCGGACTGGCAGTATTATTTTCAGCACTAAAGATGTGTCTTGTGCTATCGATATCTGTCAGGTGTCATCTTTTTTGGGAGCTGACGTTTCCTCCAGAATTATTTTTGAAAATATAACCAATCGTTTCTTACTATTCAATGTCCCCGTTGACATTCCCCTTTCAGAGATTGGACAAGAAATAATGGACTCAAATAACGTTCATGTTTTTGAACTACGAAGATTCATTCGCAAAGATAGCAAAAACTTAGTCTCTCCCGTACTTGTTACGATTTTGGGAACCACTCTCCCCCCTGAAATTAAAATGTGGATGACTATAAGAAAAATAAATCAATTTGTTGACCGGCCAAGACAATGCACAAAGTGCTTTAAGTTTAACCACGCTACTACGAAATGTCCTACCGATCAACTATGTGTAACATGTGGTTTTCAGCATACGGGGCAATGTCAAGAGCCCATGAAATGCTGCAATTGCGGCCAAGAACATCGCGCGGACTATCGTCAGTGCTCCCATCGCCTCAAGGAGGTTGAACTGCTTAAGTTTAAATGTAGAAATTTCCTTTCATTCATTGACGCGAGACGTCAATTTAAGCAAAAAACTGAACCAACTTCGTATGCCAGAGCAGCAAGCTCACAAAATACAGACTTAGATCAAATTCAAAAAATATTTGAAAATAGAACTAACGCCATGCTTAAAATCATACTAAATCAGTCCAATCAGCAAACAGAAAAAATCATCGAGGCTATTACCACCTTATCCACCATGATCATGAATGTCTTAGCCAAGTTAAGCGACAGCTCGCCCGAAAGACGGAAACGCCCGAATCAGGGTGGAAGTTCAAGATGATGAAACTTTCCTGTTTTTACAAGGTTTTTATTCTTTTTATTGGTGGATACGAACTGTATTTCACCTGGGTTGGGCTTATTTTCACAGTATATTTTTAGCTGTGTTTATCTTTTTTTTGTGTTTTTTCCCCATGGGTCTAAATTTGCTCCATTGGAATTGCAGGTCTGTCAGTAATAAAACAGCCTGGCTAAATTGTTCCCCTTTCACCACCGCTGACGTGTTGGTCCTCCAAGAGACTTACCTTACTTCTGACAAGACTTTTAACATCCCTGGTAAAATAGTTTACCGTTTTGACAGAACTGACCGCCGAGGTGGTGGCTTAATTATTGCTGTTAATTCAACATTGTCCTCTTTCCTTCTCGACTTCACTTCTCTCAATTTCACTAATGAAATCAGGGGTGTTTGTATTCTTCAAGGCAGCTCATCCATTAACCTTATTAACATTTACTCTAACTCTGGCAGGGTAACTAATGATTTGGTCAAGGTGTGTCAAGCTGTTACGGGTCCCTCCTTCATCTTGGGGGACTTTAACTTGCACCACCCTCTTTGGGGTGCTCCTTATCGCTCTAGTGGCAGTGAAGATTTTGTCAATTGGCTGGCAGATAGTTCTTTCTGCCTTCTAAATACTACGTCGCCAACCCATATTTCTCCCGGGGGAGTTTGTTCCCTCCTGGACTTGTCGTTATGCTCTGCTGACCTTTTAGCCTGCTCTTCTATCCATGTTGTAGATGATCCGTTCGACAGTGATCATCTTCCCGTCTCCATCACTGTTACTCTTTCGCCTCCTGTTAATCCTCAGTTTTCTCGTTTTAGATGGCATCGAATCTGTCAAGAAGCTAATACCATTCTCGCCTCCCAGCCAAGTGCTGACTACACTTCCTTCATTAATTTAGTACAGAACCTCATGCGAAATCATAAGATATCTAATACTCCGCATCCTAAAGGTACTCCTGCCTGGTGGTCAGCCAGGTGCAACAACCTTTACAAACAAAAGAATTTTTTGCTGCGGAAAGCTCGTCAACTCGTGTCCATGGACTACTGGATGAGGTATAAGAAGGTGGCTGCGAAACTCCGGCAAGTCATCAAGGATGCCAAGCTTCATTTTTGGGATTCGGCCTGCAAGAACGCACATGACCCTCGCATCTTATACAAAGTTTTTAAGAAGATAAAAAATCGCTCTTGTTCTCCCCCTGATGCCCATTTTTGCCTCACCCAGGATGGGACTCTGATCTCCGATGCTGTTTCTCAGGCTGAAATCTTGGCTGACCACTATAGCGAAGACGTAGTTCATGAGCCAATTCCGTTGGATTACGGTGGAGAAGAATGTACCCAATTAAATCGTCCCTTCGAGATCATCGAATTAAAGGAAGCTATCCGCCGCACCAAATCCTCATCCCCTGGTGAAGATAAGATTAGTGCTGCCTTCTTTAAGGGTTTGAATGAGCAGTCTATGATGCACCTACTTCAAATTTATAATGAAATCTGGCGCTCCGGTGAAATTCCTCTAAATTGGACATCTGCTGTCATCATCCCTATTTTGAAGCCTGGGAAATCTAAAAAAGATGTTGCCTCATATCGCCCGATTGCTCTGACCTCCGTGATGTGCAAGATTTGTGAACGCATGATTGCAAATCGCATTAGTAACTACTTACTCCAAAATAACATCCTCCATCATAGGCACCTTGGCTTCCAGCCATTCCGGGATAGCCAGACCGCTCTGCAGATGCTACATCTTGACACCGTTCGTGCAAAGAAGGATAAGAAATTCATTTTGGGGATATCTTTAGACGTGCAGGCTGCATACGACTCTGTTTATGTGGACGGCCTCATCTTGAAGTGCGCACAAATTGGCATTACAGGGTTGATCCTTCGCTGGCTTCACCGTTTCCTGCAGAATAGAAGCATCAAGGTGTTTTGGAGAGGAATTTTTTCTTCAAATCGCAACCTTGGAAGAGGGGTGCCCCAGGGGGCGGTTCTAAGTCCTATCTTGTTCTCCATCTTCATGCACGACTTCTTTGAAGTTTTGGATGGTCTTGGAGTCAAGTACTTGCTGTACGCTGATGACATCTTCATTTATTGTGCTGACACCTCATTACTCTTATGCCAAACTAAACTCCAAGAAGCCCTTCGTTTAATAGCTCAATGGTGCCGATATTGGAAGATGTCCATACGCCCAGATAAATGTCACGCCATCAACCTCTCTAGAAGACGTGGAGACTGTGACTTCGATTTTAGCATCAATGGAGGTCTGATTGAGTGGTGCGACGAATTAAAGTTTCTAGGTTTTTATATTACAAGGCGCGGGGGTTTTCGCAAACACTCAGAATACATCCGGAAGAAAGTTTTTAACCGAATCAATATCCTCAAGGCCCTCTGCAATACTCGTTATGGAGCCCGATCCTATCATCTTCTCACGCTGGCCAACTCCTCCATCCGGAGTATTATAGAATATGGCGCGGCCACTCTGTTATCGGCTTGTGAATCCATTTTAAAGAAGCTTGAAGTGTTGCAGACTACTGCCCTCAGGACGGCTCTCGGCCTCCCGAAATGGGTACCAAATATTATTCTTCGACAGCACGCTGGCTCCCCCCCTGCTGGCTGATAGAATCAACTCGTTGGCGTTTGGCTTCTGGATTAAGCATTGCTCTTTAGGCAGCAAGTCTCCCTTCTGGGATTTTCAAGAGGGCAACATGTTTTGCTTGGTGGAAAGCATCCCCGGCATTGCTTCCATATTAGAAGAGATTGACGGTCGCCTTGAACATTTGATTCCCTTCCAGATGCCTCTCCCGAGCAGGCAGGAAGTTGTGCAACTCCACTTAGTAGACCTCCCTTTCCAGAATAAGGAACTTGATGGCAGCGTCATCGTCCCGCTATTTCAGGACTTCATGCAAAATTTCTCCAGCAGCTGGCAGGTCATTGCCACCGATGCGTCCAAAGTCTCAGATATTACTTCCATCGCTGGGTGCTCGGATACCTCTCAGTTCTACTACAGAATTCCCAATATTAACTCCATCTTTACTGCTGAGGCTTTGGCCATGGGTACGGCTTTAGACGAACTGGTCTCCTTGGGGCGCCCCATTCTTCTACTTACTGACAGCCTTTCGGTACTCACCGCCCTTCAATCTGTCTCTCTCAAGTCTCCTAGAGTCATTTTGTGGCTGTCTAACAAGATTCAAAGGATTGCTTCGCACTCTCCGAGTTTCTGGGTTTGCTGGGTACCAGGTCATCGTGGAATTCACCTCAACGAAAAAGCAGATAGTCTCGCTAAAGGCGTAAGTGACACTGACGTTTTGCTGAATTGGATTTCTCCAGAGGACCTCATCCAGTATAGAAAGAATGAAATCTATAATACTCTCAACCAACAGTACAGATCGAGCAAATATATTAGTTCTCATGGCAATATCCCTCTGGTCAAGCAGACGTACACTTGGGCGTCGAATCGTAGAGATGATGTCATCATTTCGCGTCTTTTAACCAAGATGTTGATCACCCCTGCCATTCTTTCTCGTTTCGGTCTGACGAATGAAGACAGATGTAGCAGGTGCCATGTTTCTGACTCCCTAGAGCATATTCTTTTTTCCTGTCGAAAATATCAATTGCATCGTAATCTGTGTTGGGATCCTTCCACGCTGAGCACAGCTTGTTTTCGCTCTTTCATTGAGTTCTCCAAGGAATTTTGCAATTCTGAATCTTTTCGGATATCAACTCTTAAATTTCTACATAGTATTGATCGTTTCTAATCTCTCTCTCGATCTTGTTTGTTGATGTGTCTTCTGACTTTGGATCATTCGAGACAACAGCTCAGCCGCTATAAGTCTCAAAAATCCCCCCCTCCAAACAAACAAGATTGGAAAGTCTTTGGATCATTCGAGACAACAGCTCAGCCGCTATAAGTCTCAAAAATCCCCCCCTCCAAACAAACAAACAAACAAAGATTGGAAAGTGGAATGAAATTGAAGATGATAAGTTTATGATACGGGGGCAAGAAGTCGGGTTTTTGGAAAAAATTAAAATATTAGGAGTGTACTTTAATAAACAAGGTAATTTAAAAGATCATATAGTACTGTTAAAAGAAAAAACAAGTAAAAGACTGAACACGTTCAAAGCGATTGCTGGCATTAGTTGGGGGACTGAAACAAAATACTTAATACAAATAGCTAAGAGTATCATTGGCTCAGTTTTAGATGGTAACCCGAGA
>CAXHSM010000161.1:0-126000 GCA_964019185.1 Maratus speculifer | reverse complement strand
AAAAATCGAAACATTCGGATGAGTAAAAGTACTTTCAAAAAATAAAATCCGGGAAAATTTTAATGAAAACTCTAAAATATGGACTGTTTCGGTGCGTCTTACAAGGAAGGTCTCCATACGGGCATACCTCGAATAATCTGAAAAAATTGCAGAATGTTCTTCTCGTGTAGATATATACGTTTATAAAAAAAAATTTTCGGTGGAACCTCCATTCAGTAACCGTTAAAAAATAATGAAAATTTCTTTATTTGGCGATTTATCGCCGCTTGGCGATGGAATGTAATTTCAAAAAATACTTTTTGTCAAATACACTTCAAGAAAAAAAAGTTTCATGTTGAACTTGTTTTGATAAATTTAATTTAAATAGCTTTACTTTTGTAAGTTTTAGTTTGTTTTAAGTATAATTTTGTTATGTCGATATTTATATGTATTTATGTTGAAATTTAATCATCAAAATTTGAGATTTAAAACGAAATTCATAATTTAAATTAATTAAATTTGCTTTCAGGCCCGGACTGGCTCCTTTGGGGGCCCTCGGCTAGAGACTGAAAAGGGGCCCCTTACGGGAAATTTAACGAAAACAAAATATTATATTTTATTTTTAAATTTAGGCTTGGATGGCAAAAAACCACATTTAGGTTTTTTTGTCACTTGGAAAATAGTCGAGTAAAATGTAAGCTTTTTGTAATGTTGTTAACTTACTTTCACAATATACATTTATATTATTTTTAAAGACCATACCTAAACTAATTCTATGATAAAAAAAAAAAAAAAAATAATTATTCATTTTAAGTGGTTATTACTTAAAAATGAGCGTGAGGTATATCTAGACACACGGCAGTGTGTCAGCCAAGTTTACAAAGTAAAAGGCGACACACCGGCCGTGGGTCATATTACACTAAACATTTCGGGCCACTTTTGACCCCTCAATAACTTGAATTCTATTTCACCTACACACTTTCAATTTTTCGTCTCATGTAAGACCATCTTCTAATTTCCGAATCCCATAATTTTTTTTAAAAATCTTTTATCGTTCACGAGAAATTGACGTCTAAAAACCACTATTTTTACCACTTACTCACTGACTCACTCATCAAAATGTTTGACTACTTCCAGGTGACTTAGAAAGTTGTAATTTGGTGTGGAGGTAGGTTATTTGATCTATAAAAGGGAAAAAACAGAAATCACCGATAACTAAACATTAATGGTTGGTTAGAAAATAAAGTATTGGATTACAATGGGAGTTTATGAGAATTTCACAAAATACCAGAAATAGTGACAAGTTGGCGTCATTTTTGGCGAGTATCGGGGCTAATCTCTGAAATTACCGAACTGATTTCAAAAGTAATGGTACCAAAATAATGGTATTCACACCGGTTCAAACAGAGGCTATATCTTATGTCTGTACCACTAACCAAAAGAGGGTTCAGAAGTAAAAAAAATTCTAATGTGATTTTTGTTTTACTGAAGGGCCTAGAAGCACAAAATTCGGCATGTTAACTATTTATAAGATATAAATGATCACTGATGACATTTGCTAAAAAATACCAAATTTAAAAGATGTGGAAATCCGCGAAGAGTGTTCTAAAAACGTTCTAAATAGCGATTTTAAAACAATCTCAGCAGGTAACGAACTGATCTTAAAAGTAATGATATCAAAATGATGACAGTCTTTGCTCCAACATAGGCTATATCTTATGTCGATGCCACTAACCCAAAGGATTCTCTTGAATAAAACATTCTAAAAAATGCGATTTCTGTATGCTAAGGAAATATAAAATTTGGCATATTAGAATTTATGGGAATTTCGTGAAATATCAGAAATAGTGCCAAGTTGGCGTAACTTTTGGCGAGTATCGGGGCTAATCGCTGAAACTACCGAACCGATTTCAAAATTAATGGTACCAAAATAATGATATTTGCCCCAGTTCAAACATACGCTATATTTTATGTGCATACCATTAACCAAAAGGGGGTGTAAAAGCAAAAAGCATTCTAAAAATGCAACTTTTGTGTTACTAAAGGACCTAGAAATATAAAATTTGGCATGTTAATTATTTATAAGATATAAATGGCATCTAAGGGCATTTTCTAAAAAATAAGAAATTCAAAAGGGGTGAAAGTGCACGAAAAGCGTTCTAAATTGGGATTTTAAAGTAATATCAGCAAACAACAAACCGATCTTAAAAGTATTGATATCAAAATGATGGTGACAGTCCTAGCTCCAACATAGGCTACATCTTCTATCGATACCACTAATCCAAAGGGGGTAAAGGAGCAAAAAAGTTCTAAAAATGTGATGTCTGTATATTAAAGGCCTAGAAACATAAAATTTGGTATATTTATTATTTATAAGATATAAATGATCACTAAGAAAATTTGTTAATAAATACAAAATTTAAAACGGGTAAAAACGCGCGAAAAGTGTTCTAAAAACTTTCTAAATAGCGATATTTAAGCAATATTGGGAAGTGAGGAAACCGATTAAAAAAAAGATGTCAAAATGATGGTGACGGTCCTTGCTCTAACAAAAGTATTGGATAAATTACCAGATTACAATGGAAGTCTATGGGAATTTGGCGAAATACCAGAAATAGCGCCATGTTAGCATCCCTACTCCCCCTAGCGTAATTTTTGTCGTCAATTTGGCGATATATCCCCAAGTTGGCGACAAACTTTTTCGTGTCGACGGGATAATCAAGTAGTACTCAGTTACGTAAAAGAAACATCCTTATTAGTTTAATTTAAAGGAACATAAGCAGTCCTAATGTTAATTTTTTTTAAATTTGACTAAAAAAAAACAGTGAATAAACACAGGAACAAGCTGTAAGATTAATTAATATTAAATAAAGTTAATTTAATACTAAGCCAATTTATTTCAAAAGGAAACAAATACCTACTTATTTGTCAAAAAATAATGATATGCTATGAGAAACATGAATGTGAAAGAATGCCAAGTTCGTTAAAGGTTTCACTAATAAAAGAAGTGAGATCTAAGTGCAAACCAAGTTTTTTCG
This sequence comes from Maratus speculifer, assembly GCA_964019185.1. Classification (NCBI taxonomy): domain Eukaryota; kingdom Metazoa; phylum Arthropoda; class Arachnida; order Araneae; family Salticidae; genus Maratus; species Maratus speculifer. The sequence continues at coordinate 122,983 of CAXHSM010000161.1, read as the reverse complement.
AAGCTCTTTAAATCATAGCTCCTGCCATGCATAATATTCTTCAATTGCTTAAAATTCCTTTGTTATGTTACTTGTTATTCAATAGAGCGACTTGGCAAGTTTTCAGCCACCAATTCTAATCTTTGAGTCAGAGTACAATTTAATTTAGAATCTGATTGGCAAAGGTCTAGTAAATCAAGTGTTCGAATAAGTAAGTATATCGAAGTTAAGGTATTGATAAGTTAAGGAAGTGATCAACTTTAAGTTCTGATCAACTAAATAGACAAATTTGAATAAGAGAAAACTTGCCAAGTCGCTCTATTGAATAACAAGTAACATAACAAATCAATTTAAGCAGTTGAAGAATATTATGCATGACAGGAGTTATGCTTTAAAGAGCTTCGAAAGAACTTGGTTTGCAGTTAGATCTCACTTCTTTTATTAGTGAAACCTTTAACGAACTTGTCATTCTTTCACATTCATGTTTTTGATAGGATTTTTAGTTTTCGGCAATCAAATGATTGTGTCGAAGTCATAATAATCTAAATCCTACTGTGATACCTAAGTAAATATTAAAAGTGATATAACAAATATAATAAAAAAAGTGGGTATGTGTGATCGCAGATCGCTCAAAGTAAGGTACCCTGGGGTAATAACGCCACGTTAAGGTTTTACCAATTTTCACGGCTCAGTTTTAGTTTGTGTTTTTAAACAAATATATGATTTGATACAGCAACTCATTGACTATCTATATAAAAAAAATAATTCAACAGATATGTATTCATAAAATGTAATGGCGTGATTTCTTGACAAATGCTATTTGGCGTTATTACCCACCTATATGGGTAATAACGCCATGCAAACAAAACTATGAAATAAGATGGAATAATTGCATGTAGATTGCCCAATTCTAAAAATACAAACTCTACAAACTTAGAAACTGACAAATTGCATTCTAAGCTATTGAAAATGTTCAATTTTTTGTGAAAGTGTAAGAAAAATAAAGGTGTGTGTGTGTGTGGGGGGGGGGGGCGGGAGGGTGAGGCAAAAGAATATCAGACCGTGAGCTTCTTTTTGCTTAAAAAGGACCGCTTAAATAGAATTATTAGAAACATTGCACAGTTTTAACTGTGTTTATTTGAATCAGTATTTAGGATGTAGCTCGGGCACTGTTGTGAATCAACGGGGTATTAATGCCAAGGATTGGCGTTATTACCCCGTTATAGTTATTGCGCTGTACATTTTAAATTACAAATTATCTCGAGAAGATATTCAAAATCTTCAACAACATTTTGAAAGTCCATGAAATGTACTACAAATTTATGTAATTAACAAAGTATTTCCGGATAAAAAAAAATAGTCTTCACATCACAAAACGTATCTCGCAAATTTTAGATCAAGCGTTTAGTTGCTTGTAAAAACAATAAGACCTAAAAATGAAACAAATTAACTTGAAGCTGTTTTTTGCGATTTATATGACTCAAAACCTTTCTGCGCAGAGCACATGGGTGTCATTTACCAGATTATTTCATAATTATGTAAAATATTAGCACTTGGCGTTATTACCCCGCCTGGCGTTATTACCCCAGGGTACCTTATTTCCTTTAATATGTCTTTCAAAACAACTTATCCTTTAATTATTAAATCCAAATTGTTGATTTACCATTGTTGATTACCGTCTACCAGTTTGGAGGTCAGAACCTCTCGGCCACTGGTGGGGCCATAGCTAAACCAAATTTCCAACTCGTAACAGCTATATCTGGAGTACTACCTACCATCATGCTGAATATTATGCTATCATATCATATGAGTCTTTTAAAAAAGTATTACAGAACGTTATTTGTTGTAGAGGTTTGCATGGGTTCGGGTATGGCCAAAGACCCGTATCCAGACCGGTCTGCGGGCAGGTCAGGCAAAGAAATTTAGCGGAAATGCTGGGCCGACAAAAAAAATTAGGGAACCCGCCTATCCGATATAAAAACTTAAACGAAGACGATAAAATATGATCCGCTTTCGGTGAATGACTTTCGCGAGAATGAATATAAATGTGCGTCACGAGCCGATGCTAGTTTGACACCATCCAAACAAAAACACGTTCATCGGACAGTTATGTGGTATCAGAGGCAGGGTTTAATTTTTTCAGCAAACTTATACCTAAGGCCGTGATCAGGTATGCACTTTTTCCTACGTCGCGTCGTAGAGTCGGGGCAGAACTGGACTTAAATGTTCTCAGAATGTATAGGGCTGTTACTATGTTTCTTTAAAAATATTAACAGCGATAATAAACTTGTGTTAATGGTTTGGATGTATAACTTAGGGTGGTTTTCAATCCACTTCTCAATAACGCGAAACTTTCTGACTAATTTTTAACTGTAAATGCATCAAATTGACATGCGTGACTACTAAAGGATTTGGGAATAGAATAATTTTTCCATTTTTGGTAAATAAATTCTCGAATGGTAAAATATTTTTGTCACATGACTGCAGGTTTTCCCCCTTTTCAATGATATCGCTTCCAAAAATTCAATTCAAAATGCTAACTTTGACAATATTTCTAAAAGATATAATGTCTTTATCAAAAAATGGAAGACACCATTCGGTTACATAGGTTCTGAATAAGAAAAAACAACAAAAGAAACAACTTATGCATTTCCGAAGAAAATGAGTTTAGAAATGCGTCAGGAACTAATTAATTTGGATTTGAAAGAAGCTCTAACAAATGACAGAGAAATATTTTCACAAATATATTTTTTATAATACATCTTCAAAAGTTAATCATGTTTTTACCGTCTTTTTTTTTCTTTAAATCTAAACTACATTAATTTTATAATGAATCTTTATTTGAATGTTCAAAAATCTAGACTTCTAAGTAATCATTAATGTTATTATCGTGTATTTTCTATGTTGAGAAAATATCGTGAATTTAAAGTACAGTTTTAAAATATAAAATATTTCATAAATGTGTTTGTAGTATTCTTTAAAAAGATCTTAATTGTATGTTAAGAAAAACAATTTTTTTGTGCAAATTGAGTGGAATTAGGTCGTTATTGCTACTTAACCAGTTTTAAACATTTTTCAATGTTTAAAAATTTGCTCATTTTTTTCTTTCCTTTTCGTACTGTCGCTTTCGTACTGCTTCATGTTGACCACACTGTAAAATTGCACTCGTTACAACCATACTGTACGAAATTGGCAAGTGAGCGTCGCGATGTACTTTGAATCTGATTCTATGAGTACTGCAGAAAGGGCGATGTATCAGTCAGCAGCCCTATTCCGTCTGTCCAACGACATGATACGACGAAACTATACAAGTTACCACGAAAAAACTATCAATTGTTTAAAATTTATTATAAACACAGGGCCTGACTAATGCAGGGACATGCGAGGAAATTGCCCCGGGCCCCCCGGCTTGAGCCCCCCCCCCCCTAAGGACAGATATAGGTTTATAAGGTTTTCATTAAAATAGTATCAAATGATAAAAAATGGCCAAAAGTGACCAAAATTCTTTTTTTTTCAGTGTTAAGGGGCTCTCTTCTCCTATCCCCTCTGTTTCCATGCCCCTTAAGGCCTCACATTTATCCTTATATTCCTCTAACTGAAAAAAAATTGAGCTGTGGTTTCTTAAAATTATCTTTCTTCTGCTATTATATATATAGATGTAAATAGTCCTTGGTATGAAATTTATGAACAGATACAATAAGTATGAATTTACATTCTAGTCACTTCAGTTAAATTTATGAAAAAATATAAGACTGAAGGGGGCCCCCCTAATAATATTTGCCCCAGCCCCCCCCCCCCCGGTCTAAGTCGGGCCCTGAACACATATTATTATTGGTAAATACTCAATTTTTTTCTTATGTAAGTAGTAGTTATAAAATAGTATAATTCCTTTTTTGAGTTGCATTTCTGGGGCCCCTTTGGGCCGGGGGCCCTCGGCGATCGCCGACCAGCCGACCTGGCCAGTCCGGGCCTGTTTGCTTTAAGCTCAAAGTCCAATTGAGAATTGTCGATTAGATTGTGTTGCTATGGAAACACCTGGCTTTTATTTTTGAACACACTTAAATGTATGAAGATAATTTTTCTCAATATGATTTTTTAAAATCTATGAAAGCATTTTTTCCAGTGATTAATTAAATAACTTCTTCAACAAGTAATACATATATGTAATAGAATATATATATATATAATATATTAAAGTCTCTCATTGCTTATGTTTAAATTCATTAAATAACATTTACACGCATTCTAAATATCCAACAATTTTGAGCTGCATTATAATCGTTTGCTTTTGGCGAAGAAAAGGGCTGCTCGCCAAATCAAGTGACTCTTTCGCCTTTTCACGAAAAATAATAGAAAATATTTTATTTTTTTACATATTTTCTAATGTGATTCCGCCGTTAATTTTGACTGATCCTTCATTACATCCATAAGTACTTTAATTAATATTTTTTAGGTGCGTTCGTAATTATGTAAATACGTAGCACCTATTGTTGTCGTTCAGTCCGTCCGTCTGTCCGTCCGTCTGTCTGTCCGTCCGTCTGTCTGTCCGTCCGCATATAACAACGCAAAAACTACCCAACCGAATCGTTGGAAATTTAAAATACATAATTATTACATAATTTTGTCGAGTTATTTCGAATTTTATGAAAATCGGATGGATAGATCAATTACAGGGGCAATCAAAAGGATTCCATTACATTACGGTCAATGGTAAAAAGAAGATTCAAATGCATTGTAATCGTTTGAAATTTAAAATACATAATTATTAAATAATTTTGTCGAGTCATTTCAGATTTTATGAAAATCGGATGCATAGATCAATTACAGGGTAATCAAAAGTATTCCGTTACATTACGATCAATGGGGAAAAAGTTTCAAATGCATTTTAATGGTGTTACACTCATTCGAACATAATATAATATACATGAATCTATGAAGTATATACTAAAATATACATTTTGTACAATCTGTGATGCAAAGAATATTTATTATTAAATTACAGGGCCACACAAAATTATTCCACTACATAATCCTATACGGGGAAACATTGTTTGGGGCGTGTTTTAATAATATTAAACTACTTCACATTTTATGAATAAGATATACGTCGCTGAGGTGTTGTAAAAATTACTTCCTGCATATTTACAGGAACACAAAGATTTCGACCACTATACTGTATCCGAAGTATGCTCTACTATATCAGGAAGATCTGAATATTTTTAAAACTTCGTTATCGTACGAACGCACCTTATTTGCTACGCTTCACGTGCAATTTCCAACTTGTATCATCTAATTCTGCGTATGCCCAGTATGGAGACCTTCCTTGTTAGCTCAATTTCGACACATAGTTTAACATCTAAATATGAGTTTCACAAATGTTAAAAAAACCGTAAGAAAACATAATTTTTTTACAATTAGGTATCAATATTTTTTTTTCTCAAGAAATTTTTACGCGAGCGGCAAAAGCGCTATATTTATAACTGATAAAATTATGAAAAAGTTCAAACAATTTTTTTTCTTTACTTATAAAACAACCTTACGTGACAACAAAAAAATTCTTTTGTAAATGTTTTTACCACTAAACATTGATATATTTCACGAACTTTTCATTTAAAAATATAAATCCATACAAAATGTAAAAACACTCAAATTTCAGATTTATTTAAGGTTATTATCCGGACAGGTCAGCTAGTTTATAGCTAGAAGACACAGAGCTTTTACAGCTACTGAATCTAAAAAAGTGTCGTCATGCCAGGGAAAGACTACATTGACACGGCGAGGCGATAATATTAAACCTTGATCTTTTAAGGTCCACGCACATAGCACTAACTTCTTACGCTATCTTTGATCTTTCGTGTCGGCGCTTTGATGTATAAATTGCACTTCTAGTGCACTGAATCTGAACTTCAAGAGAGGAATTTAGCGCGAAATCAGTTGATAGCTTTACGACTGAAGATAAGGTAGATAAAAGTTCCCCTTCCTTTGTCAGTTTGGTAGGGTCAGTCCCTCAAAAATCATTTAAAGAGATTTCACCCTTGTTCCGTTCGAAAACAAAGATTGATTGATTGCTCTTTTAGTGTAATAAAAACTAGTGCTGTTCGCTCCCAGCCCTTAGGATATTTTTTTCTCCGTGATCTTTCAAGGTTGATAACGTTATTTCATGTACAAAAGCTCAATGGACTTGACAACTTTATGTTGAATTATAAGCAGCTGAAATCTATATACGGGACATTATCAAAGCTAATTTCTGTACCTATCGTTACAGATATTGATGAATGTACCCTAACAGTACAAATATAGCCTTAAGTTTTATGATATATAAATTGAAAACGTTAGAAATAAAATACTGCAATAGTTTAGTAAATTAGGATTTGTATGTTTCAAGAACTTCCATGTATCTATTTGTAAAGTAATATTTGCTTTATTTAATGAAAAAAAGAAAGAGGAAATTATCTTCAGATATAAGGGACAGTACATTACGAAATTTCTGGTTCTTAAACGCCTAAAATCTCCTAAATCCCTAAAAACGTACAGACCCTGTAAATATACGCGTTACATACCAAAAAAAAGCCGTATCAATTAATATCACTGATAACGGAATATAAATTTTTATTAAATTTTGGGCATTAGTTGTTGAGATAAAGCACCCACAAAATTTGCGTCACTGACAGATAAAGTCACAGACTCACAGACAGACATTTTGTAAAAGCATGTTTTTCGGTATGTTTGAACCATAAAATGTTAAATCCGTCGAAAATTTTCATGAACCCGACCCTTCTTCTTGTAATGATTATTATGAATGTAAAATTTATCATTATACACTCTCAAAAAAACTTCCGTCTTTTCACAGAAAATGCACTGGCAGCACTGCTGCCAGAAATTGTCTGTAGATTGAAGATTTTCCGTTTATTTTTTTCTCCGTCAAAAGAGGAAAAATATCCTTCACTTGAAAAAAGTTTGGAAAAATCAATGCGGAAGAGGCGTCGATCGAACTCACGACCCCAGCATTACCAGACCAGCGCTCATCCACGGCGCTACGGTTGCTCATGATGATTGTGCTTTAAAATAGAACTGTTCATTTCATATGGGTGTGGGTTGGTGTATTTCGTTAAAAAGCTTTTAATTATGCAGTTAATCTCAGAAAGATTTCATCTTTAATGAAACTGTGGCTAATTTTTTTTTTTTTTTTTTTTTTTTTTTTTTTTTTTTTTTTTTTACGTTTAGTATTAATATAGTATAAAAATGTGAATTTTAAATATATTACGTAGAATGTTAGAGAAAAAACATGGATGCTCTATTTGTGTGAATTTTTGAACGAATAAAGAAAGTAATTCTTATTTATTTTTAAATTCGAAAACATTTTTGTCTTTTAAAGCTAAATTAGACATTTTAATCAATGCAATATTTTTGTTTTTCATTTTGAAAATAAATTCGAACTTATTACTAACAGACCCAATGCGCATGCGTGCTAGATATAAACGGAATCTTTTACTCATTTTTCGACGTTCGGAATGAACTCACAGAACAAATACGTTTTCTGGGAGAATAGAAGTTATTTGTGAAATAATAACGATAACTTAGTGTATGTATATTGACGAATTTTTCTGACAGTGTACACTGTAAAAAAATATCTGTAAACTACAAAACTAGTTTTTGTAAAGCTACAGAAATCTGCATGTTTACTAAAATTTTATCTGTAACTGGATATAATATTTACCACTCGCATTGTACAAATACATGAAATATCTTAGTTTCACCTGTTAGCCAATAAGAAAGGGCTTTAGTGGTGACGTAATGACTATTCACTCAATCACAGAGACGTGAAATGCATCCATTTTGAATCCGGAATTGATAAAAATTTCTAGTTACTGAGTAAGTAAATTTTTATCCTTTATGAGCTGAATTATATTTCCATTCTACTTGATTAATAAGTAAAAATCAAACACTCAAAAAGAACTATTTGATTTTTAGCTATTAGCAAGATAATATTCCTATTATTTTCTGTTAATTACATATTTATATTTTGGTGAAATAACTATTCTTTACATCTGTGTTTATTACAAGTACGAAATTTCAAATGTTTTATGTAATAAATCAAATTTACCCGTTCTTTTTTCTGAAATTTCACGTTCCTTTTTTCCGTCTTCTCCACAATACCAAAATTTAAAGTGTTTAAAACTTGCTTTTAAAAAAATTTTGTTACTCGATTTGTTTCTTTAGAGTGAATAAAATGCTTTAACAATTCATTAAATCACATTCGTTTCATTATAACTTCATATGAATTTCACCCTTAAAATTTTGCTTCCGAATTTTCTTCACACAGTAACAATACTCAAAATTTAAAAACTCTTTAAAACTGCCTTATTTAAAATAACATAAAATAAAATACAATCTGTGCTCTATGCGTTATTTTATTGTCATAATAAATTATCAAGACTTTTTTTTAACCATCCAAATATGTCATTTTCTTGTTCCTCTCCCACACTTTTTTTAACATAAAGAACACACAGAATTACGTATAGAACTTTTTCTTGCCCAGTGGCAGAGGAGGGAGGAAAATCCGAACTCTGAATTAGTTAGAGAAAGCCGGAAATTATTCAAATTCCTTTAGTTTAGGTCTAGAATGAATGTATTAATTTTTCTCACTCTTGTTAGATGTGCGTTAAAAAATATTTATAATTGAGAAACACGTTTTTATTATTACAATGAAAGTAACCTAAAAAAAATAAACTCATCAAAACATTGTCAATGAAAATGTCGTAGAACTTAAAATTCTAAATAAATTGATAACCACTATTTAACATTTTTGTTGAATTTTCACAATTTTACTTCAAAGTATTGCCTAAATCGCTAAACAAGAGCTTGAAGCGCTAACGAACGAGGTTGTCAGTTTACCATGCTTGTTATTATTATGTACATGTAATTTTTAGTTATTTGTCCATTACATAGGATGTATATTTTGAGAACTGTGGCATAACCTCTTCATTGCGGGTTATAGCCAGTGGTTGGGGTGTGAAAGACAGACCGAAGTCTGATTTAATTGCAGGAAATCCGGAAATTGTTTTAATCCCATCTATATAGATTAGAAATTTATGTAGTATGTTTCTTCCTTTTGCTAGGTGAGCTTTTGCCGCTACGAACAAATTAATTTAAAAAGTACATCTTTTCATAATTTTTAGAATATTTCAAAAATGATTTGTAAATGATTTGAAATATTGTTTATTATGTCCAGTATAAAATGTGTGTAACATATAATATGATATATATAGAGTGAACAACAGTCCGCATCTATTAGAATTAAGGAAATTGAAAATACAGTGCAAGGATGGGAGGGGGGGGGGTAGAGCGAACAAATGAGCGTGCATTACTTTTTCCCTAGAGAAGCTCAAGGTCAATCTATAGCACGATTTTAAACTTCCATATTTTGTGTAAAGGTCAAATATCGTTTTAATAAAATGATTTTCGACAAGTATATAAGAATCTTCATTTAAATTCATAAAAGTTTAAAACCTTAAGAATATAAAAAAGAAAAAATTAGTCTTTAAGTAAAAAAATCTTTCATTTAAACCAATGGTTTAAGTTTGGCGGTGTCAGTTGCGAAATGAAATGTAAAACAGCTATCATTTATTCACCACTTTCTCAATAACTACTAAATTATAATTCTGAAAATATGCAAAATAAAATCCTAACATAGTTACAAAAACACCGTGAAGGCCTCAATAATTTAATAAATGTACACGTATGTAACAAATGGAGACAGCGAATGGATAACTTGATCTCCCCTAGTTAAGAAATTTGAATTAGCGATTAAGATAAAAATTTTAAATAGAATTGCGACAGAAATATGTTTATTTTATTGCGAATTTCAAACTCTAAGACATTTGTATTCACAAAGGTTTCTATAGACTTAGTTGTTTTGGAATATTGTTAAGATAATTTAAAAAAAAAGTATATTTTCACTATATGTACATATTTTCTAACGTTCATCTAGTACGTGGGTAAAAAATCAGTACATTAATTCTAGACCTAAACTGAAGGGGATAAAACAATTTCAAGTTTTTCCTTGATTAATTTTAAGTTAAAACTCCTGACCACTGCGGTTAAACTTTGAAATGGAATTGTGGCATTAATGTTCAGCAAAAATATTAAATGTAAGTGTTCATTTTACTCAGAATTACAACACCTACAGGGCTTTTAAGCTTTACAACACCTACAGGGTGGTCATAAAAAAACTTTGCCGATATATGGAGCTCTAGCGGCCAATCCGTTCAATCAATCGAGGTGAGATTTGAGACATAGCTATTCAGAGGTATGAGCTCGAGATTCTGTGAACAGCAACAAAATGGTGCTCACGGTTACGGTTATAATTACAGAAACTAGAATTTTCCAATGGCAACACCCATTTTTTTCATCGCAAAATGTTCAGCGCATGCGAAAACCCTAAAGAGCGTTGAAACCGTATGTGTATCACAAAAAACGGACGCGTTATGCACGCATAAAAAACAGCTCTGCAAATCCCCCCCCCCCCCCATAAAAAATACGATTGGGACGCACGGAAAATTTGTTTTATATGACACATAGTCAGTACATTGATTACAACACAGATCGGAGAAAAGCAGACTTTTATTTTGATTGCACATTTTACACATGGGTGCCATCATAGGCAATTACAAATTGTATGTGGGCGACTGTAGCCAATACAGCCGAACTTTACATCGCATGAGGGATTTTTGCAATCTCACTTTTGATAGAATCTTTCAAATCCGGCAAAGTTTGTGGGTTGTACTTGTACACTCTAGATTTTAGATACCCTCAGAACCAGAAATCCATAGGAGTGAGGTCGGGAGATCGCGGAGGCCACTGAAATACAAAATGGCATGAGATGACACAGTCACCAATATGCTGTTCCAGGACTCTGGAAACAGACTTCGCTCTATGTGGTGGTACACCAACTTGCAACCAAACGAAGTCATTCAATGCATTTCGCTGCAGCAATTTTGATATGACGTAATTTTGCAGCATTGCCTCATAGCGGAAGCCTGTTACAGAGCAAATTACAAATTCCGTTGGTGTCACTTCCTCAAAGAAGTACGGCCCGAGAATAATTGTGCCTGCAATGCCACATCACACAGTAAATTTGACGTCATGTAAAGATACTGGTGCCACAACGTTCAGATTCATGTCTGTCCAGTGCACACAACTTTTGGTGTTGACGTTGACGTTACCAGTTAAGGTGAAATGTGTCTCGTCCGTCCATAATATGCGAAGAGGTCAGTCGTTATCTCATTATATTGGATAAGAAATTTATTAATAAACTCTATACTTTGTTGATGGTATCTCACTTTCAATATCTGGGCTGCGCTGGTACCGGTAAGGAAGCTTGAGGAATACACAGCGCAGTAACTTTAAGATCATTGATTTCGGTATGTCAAATAGACGAGATGCACCTCTTGTAGTTTGCATGTGTTCTGTGATCACTATGTGATGCACTTCCTACTTCCATAACATTATTCTGGAAGAGTTGGTCGTCCGGGTCGCGGTCTATCACAGGTGCAGCCAGTTTCTTCGAATTTCATTACTGAATCACTATTTTCACGAAGAGCTTGTAGGCTGCATGGGTCACGTATTTGCCGATGGTTTCGACGGTAAACATGCCAGGTTTTCGCAGCATTCATCCCATTTTGATAATAGAGTTTAACCAATTCACCACGAACGAAGTCATTTTGTCGGCATCTGTGAGCTCCCGACTGAAGAATTAACATTCCCACCCCACTTATTATCTATTTTCTACGTTGACTATCACGCAAACGGTGTTCCGTGATTGATTATTTTGTCTCAAATGCGCCCTTGTCGTGTTTTAGGGGGGGGGGGGGGGCGTTCACAGAGCTGTTTTTGTGCGAGAATAACGAGTCCGTTTATTGCGATATACATACGGCTCCAACGCTCTTTAGGGTTTTCGCATGCGCTGAGTATTTTGCGATGAAAAAAAGAGGTGTTGCCATTGGAAATTTTCGAGTTTTTGTAACAATAACCGTAATCGTGAGCACCATTTTGTTGCCGTTCACAGAATCTCGAGCTCCTACCTCTGAATAGCTATATCTGAAATCTCACCTCGATCGGTTAAACAGACCGGCCGCTAGAGTTCGATATATGGGCAAAGTTTTTTTTATGACCACCCTGTATATTGACAATGTTTTTGATAGTTAGTTCTTTTGAGATATTATTATGGTATTAAACTGTACATCTAATATATTTCTAACGCTCTCCTAGTATGAGGAGAAAACTTAATATATTCACTGTAGATCTAAACTGAAGGGATTAAACCAATTTCCTAATTTCCCTTAATATCGAATTCTATCAAATATCACTGGGCTATTAGTACTTTATTTATTTGTAAATTTTCATTAATGTAAATAAATCATCCAATACTCCCCCTTTCTAAAAAGAAAAATAAATCGCCTTTATTTTTATCTTAACGTATAAAGTTTAAAACCTTAAGTCATTCTTTAAAAACAATTCTGATCCGTTGCTTTATTATAAGAATAAATAATAGGTCATATCCATAAAATCCAAATAATCTAATCCTTATCCCCCCCCCCTCCTCGCCTTACAAGCATACAAAATTTAGTCTTTTACCCTAATTAATTTTCCTTTTTTCCGCTAGTTGTAAGTCTTCAATAAGTTATACACCGAGGTGTCAAAAGTCATGGGATACCCTGCTAACAGCATGTCGGTCCTCTGTTTGCCAGGGGAAATGCAGCAACAAGACATGGTATGGTCTCCACGAGTTGTAGGAAGTCCTCTGGAGAATATTGATCCATGCAGCCTCTATACGCGTCCATAATTCCGAAAGTGCTGCCGATGGAGATTTTGTGCGCGAACTGATCCTCGATTATGTCCCATAAATGTACGATTGAATTCACGTAGGGCGATTACGATGGCCAAATCATCCGCTGGAATTGCCCGGAATGTTCTTCAAAACAATCGCGAACAGTTATGGCCCGATGACATGGTACATTGTCAGCCTGAAAAATTCTATCGCTGTTTCGGTACATAAAGTCCATGAATGGTTGCAAGTGGTCTCCCAAAAGCTGAACGTAATTATTTTTAGTTAACGATCAGTTCAGTTTGACCAGTGGACCCAGTCCATACCATGTAAACACAACCCACATCATTATGAAGCCACCGCCAGTTTGCACAGTGCCTTGTTGACAACTTGGGTATATGGCTTAATGGGGTCTGCGCCACACCCGTACCCTTCTATCAGCTCTTTCCAATTGAAATCGAGACTCATCTGTTCAAGTCACTTTTATTGCAGTCGTCTGTAATCGAACTGATATGGTCACGAGCCCAGGAATGCCGCTGTTGGCGATGTCGTGCTGTTAGTAATAGCAACCAAGTCGGTCTTCTGCTGCCCACAGAGTACGGAACAGAGAATCAACTTTCATACACTGTAATGACAACTTGTTTAACATGGGATTACGCGACGATGGGACATCGTCATGGGAGTAGCGACACGAGCGGACCATTCTAAAACAACGATAACCTCATAAGATAAGAGAGGTTGCTAATTCGGCGAAACATCGCTTCCTTGGCGACAAATGATAAGGGAAAAAAAATACAGCGACGGCTTGCTGCTTCTTGTTTCGAAATTTATGAAAGAATTATGAAATAACTTTGACGTATTCGTCTTGCAAACAATGCATGTGTCTCTTCGTAACATAACGATCTAATAATTTAAACTTGAAAATTCAAGAATAATAACAGTAATAATTACGAATCAATATAAGCGCGGAAATCTAAGATCAAATAGCATAAGCACATGTGCAAAGATAATCAAATCAGCAAGAAGCAAGAAGCGCCAAGCAGAATAAGGTTACAGTTAAACAGAAATCACGAGGATAAAAATAAAAATAGCCAACGCGTTGGTTTAGTTTTTAAGTGATCCATTGAGGGCGCTCTTTTCAAGCCGAGTTGAGGCTCTGATACTACTCTGTGCTGCTGCCCATGAAAGCCAAATTTCGCCGGATTGTCCTAACGGACACGCCTGTCGGACTTCCCACATTCATTCCTGCGGTTATTTGACGCAGTGTTTCTTGTCTGTTCACAGTGACGAGTCTAAGCAGACGTCGCTGATCTCGGTCATTATGTGCCCCCGGCCGACCACTGCGTTGTGCATGTTGGGAGATAATGCCTGAATTTAGGTATTGTCGGCAAACTCTTGACACTGGATCTAGGAATGTTGAATTCTGTAACGATTTCCGAAATAAAATGTCCCCTGCGTCTAGCTCCAGCTAGCATATCGCATTCCAGTGGCGTAGCTAGGGGGGGCAAGGGGGGCAGTCGCCCCGGGCGCCGAGGCCAAGGGGCGCCAAATTGAGAGAGGTTTAAATTGAAATTTTCTCTCATACTTTGACAATAAATAAAAATTTTTGATTTATTCCGTTTCAGCTATAGAACCAAGTTCGGTCAAATCACTAGGTTTTTGTGTAAAGAAATCGCATTTTTGATGAGTTTTTAATTAATATTCTGTACTAATTACCAAAAATTTAAAAATCTGAGCCTCATGAGAATCAGGATTTGCTTTTGACTATCCTCACTCAAGTTTTCACACTTGCACGTACGGTAAATATTTCAAGCCATTTCTGTCACATTTTTTTTAATCGATGACTTTGACTAGTCTCTTGCTTATTGAATCTATCAGATCACGCAAAGTACCTACTCAATGAATCAAAGATCAATACAGTTCCAGCAGTTTTTAATAGTATTCATGAAATCTAACTTAGAATTGAATTGTCCATTTTTGTAAATATTTCAGGCTAAAATTCCGTAAAGATTTTCCGTTACATTCAGATCAGGGACCTGATTTAGCTTCCAGTTAAGATTTAGTTAACTTTGAAACATGAAGGGGAGCGTTGTCCTGTTGAAATGTCCAGTCTCCTAAAGTTATAAGAGGAGCAATGGGTAATAAATTATCTCCTATAACATATCTTGACACATAACTGAATTCATTTTGTTAGTCATGAAAACAAATGGAGTGGTTCCCTCAGGCAGAAAATGCAGCCCAAACCATTAACGAGCCACCTCAAAATTGACGTAAAAAAAACAAGTTGGAAATTGCACGTGAAGCGTAGCAAATTAGGTGCGTTCGTATGATAACGAAGTTTTAAAAATATTACTTTCATATATCAATCTCATAAAATTGTAAATAGTGAATTACAATTAAAACGCTCATCAAACAATGTTCTCCCTATACCATTATGTAATGGAATACTTTTGTGTGGCCTTGTAAATCAATAACAAATGTTCTTTGCACCACAAATTATGTAAGATGTATATTATAATATGTACTTTATAGTTGCATATAAATTTTATTAAGTTCGCATGAGTGTAACACGATTAAAATGCATTTGAAACATTTTTTCCCTTTGACCGTAATGTAATGGAATACTTTTGATTGTCCCTGTAATTGATCTATGCATCCGATTTTCATAAAATTTGAAATAACTCGAAAAATGGTACTAAATATCGTGTTCCTTCATGTACTAATATCAAATCAATCATAAAACAGTTTAATTTAGATTTAGATCTTTTTATTTATAAAATTTCGATAGACTACAATAAGCCTCTGGAATACTTCACTGAATGGAAACTTAATGTTTTAGATAAATTAAATATTGAACTTTATAGGAATATCGATACCTTCAATTTAAATTTTAAACAATTAAATGATGAAATAAAAAACTTACAAAATAAATTTATCATAACATATGTCGATAAATCTCCTAACAACTATGCTTTCACATGTAAACATTATTACTCTACATTATTAAATCAAGCAATAAATTCTAGTTCAAATTTCATTAAAACAGATATTGATACTATTATTAAAAATAGACATATAGCTCAATATTATAAATTACTAAAATTAAAAAATCATAATTATAACTATCCTTACATTGTGGTTATTCCAAAATTCCATAAAATTCCTATAAAGTTTCGTACTATAACTATTGGGTGTAATACTTATATCAATAATGCAGGTAAAGAATTATTAACAATACTTACAAAAATGCTAGATATTGCAAAAACTAATAATAAATTCTATAGTATAAAAAATAGTTTACATCTTGTAAATAATATCAAAAATTTACAAAACATTAAGTACATCAAAACATATGACTTTAATGATTTATTTAATACAATTGATATTGCAGATATGTTCAGGATCATAAATTTATTATTCAAGGAATATAGGAATTCTCTAAACATACATGTATCTTTATCTTACTTCAAATATTTAACCAAATTTATTCTTTATCATAATTATATATTATTTAATAATACAATATTCAAACAAATAATCGGTCTTCCACAAGGTGGGATTGTATCATCCATCTGTGTTGATCTCTACTTACATTATTATGAACGTAATACTTCTATTGTTAATTGTTTTCTATACAGGTATCTTGATGATATAATAATTTTATATTCTAAAAAGTCATCTAACTATTCGCTACCAATCAAATGCCACAAAAATTTAAAATACAGTTATAATGATATGCATAATAATACAATTAACTTTCTTGATCTTAATATTACGCTTTGTGATAATAAAATTCTATTTGATATTTATGACAAACGTAATGACTTTCCTTTTAAAGTAAACCTCTTTACTCATTATAATTCTTGCCTACATAAATCTGTCTATGTCAATATATTACTTAATTTTGCCCATAGAATTAAAAATATTTGTTCACATAATTTTAAAATGCATAATTTAAAAACTGTACAAGAAACTGCTATAAGATATGGTTATCCTTTACATTTGGTTAAAAAAATATTATCTGTATAAACTAAACATTTATTTAGTATTAACTGTCTATTTTTCTCTTCAACCAATATTACCATATGATGTTATTGAAAAAAACTCCTATAGTCTTTAATATATAATAAGTTATTACATGATCTTAAAAATAATTAACACATTGCGTAAAAAAATGTTAAAAAAAAAATTATAAAAAATAAAAATAATACAAAAAAATAAAAAATATGAATAATAGGATGGTTGGGTGGGTTAGATGTTAGATTACGGGGGAGGGCGGTGTTGTCTGGATAATACGCAATGGTTAATTATTATATATTTAATTAAAAAAAAACTTTACACATAGTATTAAAGTTTATGTTTACCTAAAAACTAATATGCATAACTTAAAAATGATCAAGTTATTGAGATAAGCTATGGTTGTCTATTGTATTTGTCTTAAAGAAATTATTTGTAAAATATTAGAATAGAAATTATTCTTGGAAATTCTTAGCTAATAAATAATTTATTTTTTTTCCTATAATAGAGGGCAGCACCATAAGCATATAATCTAATTAATATATTAATCCTTTAGATGGCAGCACTAAAATAATTTTCCGCTAAAAGTTGTAGTAATATATTCTAGTTAATTAATTAATATAGTAATATTAATAATTGATTAAAAATAAAAATATAATATTTCTAATAGTAGCATCTATTTTTTTCTAAATATATTATGAATTATATAGTATAATATATGTTTTACTAATTTTTATAATTATTGTTACAACTTTATTTTATTATCTATGTGATTTATACTATGACCATAACCGTGACTGTTAGTAAGTCACATGTAGTTTGTATCTGATTGCACTACAAATCTTGCTAGGATATGGGTAATGGTATACATCTTAGTATATATATCCTTTTTTTAATGGAATAATGTATTATTGTTATTTTGTCATATTGATTTTATTTTCTTATATGTGTATCTTTCTACTAATTTGTCATCTGAATAGCTTCCAGCCAGTCGGGTGTATTGTGAGTCGAATTCTTAGCTTTCAGCACGACTCATAACAGAAACTGGTTGGATGTTTTTGCTTTTTTGTTAAACTATACACCCCTGATGAAGTAGTTTAATGGAAAAGCCTTCTACTGCCTTTTTATCCATTTATCTTTCAATATTTTGGTAATCTGCCTTCTATTTCACTTCAAACTTCAACTGTTTCAATAAGATGATTGTAAAAATACTGGTTTCATTGGTTTATTGTATGGTAATATATTAATTACTCTGGTTATATAATGTCCATTTATCCATATATTTCTTAGTAATTTGGTAATCTGCCTTCTATTTCTCTTCAAACTTCAACTGTTTTTAATAATATGAATGTAAAAATACTGGTTTCATTGGTTCTTTTATTGGTATTGTCTGAATAACTTTGGATGTATTTATAAAAGTATTTATGTAATAATTATGTACTTTAAATTTCAAACGTATAGAATATATTTGAAACTTTTTCCCCATTGACCATAATGTAATTGAATACTTTTGATTGCCCCTGTAATTGATCTATGCACCCGATTATCAAAAAATTTGAAATAACTCGACAGAATTATGTAATAATTGCGTATTTTAAATTTCAAACGATTAAAATGCATTTGAAACTTTTTTCCCCATTGGCCGTAATGTAACGGAATACTTTTGATTGCCCCTGTAATTGATCTATGCATCCGAGTTTCATAAAATTTGAAATGACTCGACAAAATTATGTAATAATTATGTATTTTAAATTTCAAACGATTCGGTTGGGTAGTTTTCGCGTTGTTATATGCGGACGGACAGACGGACAGACGGACGGACTGAACGACCACTATAGGTGCTACGTATTATATAATTACGAACGCACCTAAAAAAGAGGTACCTGTCGCAAGTCAGGCCAAAAAAATTTATAGCCGTCGAGTCCATCGAAATTAAATTTCTTTTCATCAGAAAAGACATTTCTCCAGTTTGTGCCTTCGATGAAATGTTTTCGTGCAGTCTAAGTGAGCATATTTGTGGTGCTTAGAGAGAGGAGGGTTTTCCTTTTTTTTTTTTTTTTTTTTTAATTTGAACAATGGAATTGTTGCTAAAACATTTCTGACCTTTCGGCTTGTACATGGTAGTTGTAATTGTTCTTGAATTTGAGCAGACGACTTTTTTTTGTTTGCAAGTTAGCTTCCAGATTTGCCTTGATTGCTTTACAGTTAAGGATTTCGGTCTTGCTGTACGTTTCTCACTGCTGTAATTTTCAAGATTTATGAGAAAACTCTTTGCTCAGACTTGGACCTTCCTATTTTTCTTGCAATATTAGAAAGAGACATTCCAGCTTCATTTAAAGTTAATATTTTAGCTTGTTCACCATAGAATAACATTTTTTCTCATGGCATTGTATAAAACACACCAAAAAATGAATGCACATAACACGTTTACCCAAACTTTCATGGCGACTTGCGTTCCTTTAATTGCTTTCTCTTCTGTCATTATGCAAAATGAGGCTAGAAGCAACGGCTTTATAATTTCTTCCAACTTGTTTTTCATTAGTTGTAAGGAATTAGCATAATTTATGGACTTTCTTCCTTTTTTCTAATCTAAGTTTGTGCGTATATTACAATGTTGATCATATAAATGAAAACTTAGTTTAATTAATTAATTAGCTCTTGATTGACATTTAGTCAATAATCGCACAATCTCCGGGATGTGTGATGTACAAGGTTTGCCGATTGAATAAACGTCTTATAAATGAATCTAATTTCGTATGAGGCGTTTTCTGCAGTTCCATATATTAACTATCGATTTATTCTGTTGAGCTCATCCAAACTATCAGACCAGATTATGTGATCGTTAATGGGTGAATTAATCTTCCAGTATTCGTCCAGGATGGCTCAATTGGAATAGCATTGCTGGCTTCAGCCAATACAATAGAAAATTTACATTCTCTGAAAATTATAAATCTTCAATTAATCGGGTTCCACACATTTTAGTTTCGCATGTTTGTGTAATCAGCTGAATCCTTAAAAGTAACGAAGAATGACGACTCCTTTTTCGCCCGGTTCAAACCAAAATAAGGCATTTTCTTCTCTTGGGGGAAAATAATGTAGTTATTTTCTTTTTTTTTCGGAGGGGGGGGGGGGGGGCGCAAAATTTCTTCCTGCCCCGGGCGCCAAAATACCTAGCTACGCCACTGCCGCATTCGAAATCCGTTAATTCTCGTCATGTGGCATTAATAATGTAATTGACTTTTTCTCACGAAGTATTTGAAGAGGCTGCTCCCACACCGCCGGTCCCTGGTTCGAGTCCAGCTAACGGCATGGGTGTCTGTGTTGTCCCTGTGATAATGTATATACTGGATATTCTGTAATAAAGTGTTCTGTGTGGTTTCTTGTGATCATTGGAGGTTATGCCGGCGGATAGCTGTAGCGCCTACCTAAAAGCAAATAAAATGAAAAAAAAAAAAAAAAAAAAAAAAAAAAAGCATTTGAACAAAAACAAGCATCCTGCCCACGCATTGAAAATTTATGCAATTTGTAAGCGACACTACTGCCATCTATATATTTGCATACTGCTATCCCATGACTTCTGTCACCTCAAATTATCAATCGTTTGAAATATCCCCCTCCCTTCCTTCAATAATAAAAGAAAATATGGTTATCTTTGTCTCCATTTTTACTCGTAGAATTAGAAATCTTTAAATGTCTATTTTACTAACTGCTGTATTTGTTACTTTATTATGACAGCAGTTAAACACCTGAAATCTTCCCTAAAGCCCTTAATCCAAGATTTTGTTACTTAATAAGGGAGAGTGGGATGGAATGGGACAGTCCATTTTTCTCTTTATATTCCATTAAACATTTCATCAGTCACGCATTGCACTAAGCAAAAGCGTCCCCAATCTTCAGTTGAATAAAATAGCTGATTTACATAAGCTTGCAATTGTAAAAAGAAAAAGAATATTTCAAGAATCAAAAGTAAATTTGCTTTATATATTTTTATGCTTTCTGCATATTAATGACTTGTTTATGTATATATGTAATTGTTTCTCTATTTATAGAACATTATACTGTATATCATCCATAATTTAAACTATGTCTAGAAGCAGCATGCATGTCTATACAAGAAATTTAGCATAAAGTACAAGAAGGAATGGAACAACAATTCCATTTTTTTTTCACTCTTTTTTTTTTCTTAGTTACAATTTCGTTAATTAGAGGGGAGAGAGGGGATGAATCGGACAACAGAAATTTATATATGTTCCCCAAACATAAATAATTTGATAATTTACCTGACCGATGGCAGTACTGAGGTCATTCAACAGACATAGTTTCAAAGCAATATCCATAACAGAATATTAGCTATTGTACAAAGTGTATTTTTCAAGAACCAAAGTAAGTTTTTAGCTCATAGGCTATCATAGCCTGAGAGCTTATGTGCCCGCCCGTTCTGTATGTACGTTCGTACGTGCGTAACGCGATAACTCATGATAAAAATATCCGATCCACTTGAAATTTTGTATATAGGTATATCCTGACAAGGTGCTTCCCTGATTAGTTTTTGGAGTTCTTTCGATATGTATAAGAGGGGGAACGGGAGGCACATGCCCCTCCCCTTAATTGATATAAATGGATTTTTCTTGCAGAACTAAGTCTTCGTACAAAATTTAGATATAGGATCATTCTGATGAGGCGATTCCATGACTGTTATTAGGTGTTCATTGAATAAGTATAAACAGGAGGAACGGGGGTTCTAATGTCCCTCCCCTTAATTTATATAAATGGGTTTTTCAAGCAGAATTGTCAGATTTCGTTCAAATCTCTGAATGGTTTTGGAAGTTTAATGGTTAAGAATAAAAGAGGGGATAACTCCTCTGAAATTATATAAGAGCTAAATGGGTTTTTATTAAGAATTATACAATTTGCTCTGAAATTTGGATATAGATTTTTTATATGATAAAGCATGTCCTTGATAGTTTAGGAGGTTCAATGATTAAGTATAAAAAAGAGGAAAGGGGAGAGCTGTTTCCCGTTCTTCTTATTATTTTTTTTTCGAACGGAGTTAACCCTTGAAAATATAAGGCTGTATGTACAATTAGTATGCGTAGCCTGTGAGCTCGATGCCATCAGTTTAACTGAGCAATATTCTTTTTATTCTGTTTAATCTTTTTAGTATTTAATTGATAGTTAACCTTCTCAAAACTTTATAATTTTTTATTTTAAAATGATATAATTTCTTGTTATATTTATGATGCAAATGAACAGTATTGACAGTGCTTACTAAGCCTCATCACTGTTTTATATAACCATGTGGCTATGGTAATGAATGGGTAGTGTTTATGGGGATGAATGGGACAGTCCCATTCATCCCCAGGCTATTCCATAATAAATAGAATTACATTTTTCGTTACCTAGAAACCAGATGATAAAAGGAGAAAACGAGGCCACTATCGTGTCCTAACCGATACACCAGGAAAACAATATTTGGAAAAGGAAATTATAAAAAAACAGAAATCAAGAAAAATGAATTGTCTGCTTTCAAGAAATATTTTTAATAAAGGTATGTACAGTAGTGATGATTCTGACAATTTATCACTTTATGATGTAGATGAAAGTGATTTGAACATGATTTCAAGTGATATGGACCAACAAGTTTGCAGTTTGGATAATATAATAGAAGCCGACTTTCTCCTAACAAAAATATGTGGGAAAAAAAGTATTTATCATTATGTTGATAGGGTTTTAAAGAACAATAACGATAACCTTCAAGTACAATTCTTGAGAAAAAAGGATAATAATTCCTTATTTTACTATACCGATCCACCAGAAGTTTATTTTGTTAATCTGGAGGATATTGTTAAGAAACTACCAAAGCTTAGACATCTAGGAACTGCCAGAATCAAAGGACTGTTGTCATTTGATATTAGCTTGAGTCAGTATGTAGTAAAATAAAATGTATCATTTAGTTGTCAAATAAAATATGTTTAAAATATTTTTTTACCTGTCCCATTCATCCCCATGGTGGGGATGAATGGGACAGTATGCATGTTAAAAAAAATTATTAAAAATTTAAAAAACAATTGTTTATTGAAGTTAGAATGTCAATAAGTTGCTAAATGCTGAAGTATTCTTTAAGGAATATTTTTTAAATTAACGACTAAATACAGCTTAAGTTATTAGTAAAAATGTAAAAAATGTCCCATTCATTCCCACTCTCCCCTAAAATCGTTTCTGAAAATTATGTTTCTGTCATAATTTCTTTTATATTCCGATAATTTCAGAGATTTAAGTGAGTAGTTCAATTGCATGTCTGTTAAATCTGTTTCATTTATATTATTTTAATTATTCATAGAGGAAGTTTTTATTTTTATGTAAAATTAGCCGTAAAAAAGGATGAACTCTTTATGTTGTTTTAAGAACAAACAAATTAATATTAGGTGCTGTGCAAATATAATGTTATCATAAGGAGGTAGGAGGTTTGTCTTTTGATATAAATATCACTGTTTCTCTTTTTATTTGAAACATGGTCTTTAGTACAAAAATAGTACTTTATTTTTATAGCCTGTTACCTATTTTTTTTAAATACAAAGTTATTAAAAAATCGCTAAATTATTATAAAATTACAGTCGACTCTCGTTAATTCGAAATCGGATAATTCGAATCTTCGCTTAATTCGAACTAAACATGAAGTCCCGAAATTTTAGAATAACGTTATCCCAGAATAACGTTAAAAATTTTCATTAATTCGATTTCATTTTCTCTTGAATTCGCTTAATTCGAACTAACGAGAATTCCGATTTTTCATTTTTCTTTTCTTTTTCACGCATTTCAGATCATTTGAATAGCTTTCTTTCTTTGATTTTTGTGAAATTTGTACCGAACGAGTATACATATAATACAATGCCTTTGATATCCACTTACTTCGAGCCCCGTCTGTCCATCACTGACGCTATAAATTTTTCTTCCTTCGTGCTTGTTTCTAATCTTTTAATTAGTTTATGTATTTATACATTCTAATTTAATATTAAGTCATATTCTAATGATAACAGACGAAATAAGTTTAAAAAACACTATAACATTGATTCCTTTGTAATAGTACCATATTAAGCATGTTATCCATAATTCGAACTTCGGATAATTCGAACATTTCTTGTGGTCCCGACGAGTTCGAATTAACGAGAGTCGACTGTATTTAATTCTAAAATATAGTATACTCCAACGTTTAAAATTCTTATTTTTCTTCATATGTGTATACATATATAATCACAGTTCGTGAAACGGTATGTACAGTGTATTTGAAATTAAGCTTATGTTTACTAATAAATAAAGAAAAAGAGAAAGCATGGTGTCTTCGTTTTGTTGATATGAATTTCTATCTGCTACCCACCCCTCTCCGTTCGGTGCAAGTACAATAATTCTTTATTACTGTTGAATGCATTATGTAACAAAAAAGGTGTAATAAGATTCATTTAAATAGTATTTCTTTTAATTGGTATGTGATATAAAGTTTTTTTATATGAAAAATGATATTATATTAACTTCTCATCATTTGAATTATAAAAGTATGCGAAAAATAAATGAAACAAGTTTTGTATGTCTTTTCCCGCAAAATAAATTATAGAAATCAAAATTTTTTACACTTTGATAACGATATCATTAACGGGGGGGAGGGGGGGGAATTCAAGGGATGATAACTTATGAATTCGGAAGTGGGGGGAGGGGGTCCAAAATTAACAAAAAGTTGATAAAATTATATTTGCACAGCCCCTTTTGCAATCGAGCTCTACGCGATAGAGAATAGTTAAAAAATATTTCATGCTTCAAAAATTTTTTTAAAACCATAGACAATCAGTAAAGGGGCTATGCAACTATAATTATAGTTATATTGCATAAAATCAAGTGTATGTATTTAATTAAATTGTATATAATATGAATTGTACAGTAAAATACACAGAAAAAAGAGAGAAACTTTTAACAATTAATGTTTTCAAATGTAATTTTTGTATTTCTTATTTCTTCTATTATTACGAAAAAAAAAAGTATAGAGATGGTGCTGCTGATCTACATTTTTTGAGATTTCTGCAACAACTCTATCTGAATACTTAATGAACAGATTTTCTTCAAACTTCAGATTTTGTTTGTCCTTAATATGATTTGGTGTTTTTATATTTTGGCGTAAATTGCCCAATATATGGTGCTGCTGTGCTGCATTTTTCATAATTTGCACAATAGAGGAGGGGGGGGGAGGATCTGCATAATTTCCGCTCAAAATATCTCTCAAAATTTAAATCTAAGCTTTTGCAAGCATTTAATTAGATACAAAAAAATAACAGTTAAAAATTGTTTTGGGTTACTCTAAAATTTAAGGCGCCTCTAACAGAATTTTTTTTAATTTATCTTTAAAATTTATTTTTAAGGAAATACTGACATAAAGAATGGTTTTATCGAAAACCGCAAACGAATCGACCAATTTTTCCGTTTTGTATAATCATTTGAAAATTTGAACCTTCCCACCCCCGTTGAACACAGTTCAGTCAGCGCTACTTAACCACTCTCAACGATTCAGATTTTCATCACAAAATTTAAGTTTATGTCTAAACTTAAAAAAAAATAATAATAATAATAATGAGATGCAAAAAATAACGGTAAAAAATAGTTGTACGTTACTCAATAGTCTAAAGTACCCTCTATCGACATTTTTTGAAATTTATCTGTATAATTTATTTTCAAGACAATACTGACATAAAGAATGGTTTTATCGAAAACCGCAAACGAATCGACCAATTTTTCCGTTTTGTATAATCATTTGAAAATTTGAACCTTCCCACCCCCGTTGAACACAGTTCAGTTAGCGCTACTTAACCACTCTCAACGATTCAGATTTTCAACACAAAATTTAAGTTTATGTCTAACAAGGAAGGTCTCCATTGGGGGCATACTCAGAATTTTTTGAAAAAAATACGAATTAAACTACTCATGTAGGTAATAAAGGATCAGTGAAAATTAGCGTTGGAATTACATTATTAGATATGTAAAAAAAATAAAATAGTTTGGAATAATTGACGTGAAAAGCTGAAAGCGACGCAGAATTTGGCGAGCAGTGCATTTCCTCGCCAAAAGCAGACGATTTTAACGAATCTGAAAATTGATTTTAATTGACTTCACTGTTAAAAATCTGCAGCATTTACTGCAACGTCACTCCACTACTTTTATAGAATATCTCTCTTCTGACCAATGAGAATGCTCCATTTCACGGCCAAGTAACCGTTTTCTATAGAAGCAAGGGAGTGCGTTGCAACAAATTTCAGCAGATTTTTAACAGTGTATTTTTCAATTTGGAACAATTTTAATCAATTTAAATTGTGTTTTAAATGATAAAATATATTAATTTCATTTTGTTATAAGTACATATAAACGTATATGACAAAATTACACTTAAAGTAAAGTAAAAATGTAAAATTAAAATTACTTAAACTAAACTTATTTAAATAAATTGAACATAGAAAGTTTTTTCTTTAAAAAGTATTCGAAGCGTAAAAGCGTATTTTTCAAAATTTCGTTTTTTCGCCAACCGGAGATAAATCGCCAAATAAACGAAATTTTTATTATTTTTTTACGGACGTTATAAGGAGGTTCCGCCGAAATTTTTTGTATAAACATATATAACTATATGAGAAGAACATTCTGTAATTTTTTTAGATTTTTCTGAGTATGCCCGTATGGGAACCTTCCTTGTAAGCTTAAAAAAAAAAAAAAAATTAATGAGATGCAAAAAATAACGGTAAAAAATAGTTGTACGTTACTCAAAAGTCTAAAGTACCCTCTATCGACATTTTTTGAAATTTATCTGTATAATTTATTTTCAAGACAATACTGACATAAAGAATGGTTTCATCGAAAACCGCAAACGAATCGACCAATTTTTCCGTTTTGTATAATCATTTGAAAATTTGAACCTTCCCACCCCCGTTGAACACAGTTCAGTCAGCGCTACTTAACCACTCTCAACGATTCAGATTTTCAACACAAAATTTAAGTTTATGTCTAAACTTAAAAAAAAAAAAAAAAAAAAAAAAAAAAATAATAATAATAATAATAATAATAATAATAATAATAATAATGAGATGCAAAAAATAACGGTAAAAAATAGTTGTACGTTACTCAAAAGTCTAAAGTACCCTTTATCGACATTTTTTGAAATTTATCTGTATAATTTATTTTCAAGACAATACTGACATAAAGAATGTTTTTATCGAAAACCGCAAACGAATCGACCAATTTTTCCGTTTTGTATAATCATTTGAAAATTTGAACCTTCCCACCCCAGTTGAACACAGTTCAGTTAGCGCTACTTAACCACTCTCAACGATTCAGATTTTCAACACAAAATTTAAGTTTATGTCTAACAAGGAAGGTCTCCATTGGGGGCATACTCAGATTTTTTTGAAAAAAAAAATACGAATTAAACTACTCATGTAGGTAATAAAGGATCAGTGAAAATTAGCGGCGGAATTACATTATTAGATATGTAAAAAAATAAAATAGTTTGGAATAATTGACGTGAAAAGCTGAAAGCGACGCAGAATTTGGCGAGCAGTGCATTTCCTCGCCAAAAGCAGACGATTTTAACGAATCTGAAAATTGATTTTAATTGACTTCACTGTTAAAAATCTGCAGCATTTACTGCAACGTCACTCCACTACTTTTATAGAATATCTCTCTTCTGACCAATGAGAATGCTCCATTTCACGGCCAAGTAACCGTTTTCTATAGAAGCAAGGGAGTGCGTTGCAACAAATTTCAGCAGATTTTTAACAGTGTATTTTTCAATTTGGAACAATTTTAATCAATTTAAATTGTGTTTTAAATGATAAAATATATTAATTTCATTTTGTTATAAGTACATATAAACGTATATGACAAAATTACACTTAAAGTAAAGTAAAAATGTAAAACTAAAATTACTTAAACTAAACTTATTTAAATAAATTGAACATAGAAAGTTTTTTCTTTAAAAAGTATTCGAAGCGTAAAAGCGTATTTTTCAAAATTTCGTTTTTTCGCCAACCGGAGATAAATCGCCAAATAAACAAAACTTTTATTATTTTTTTACGGACGTTATAAGGAGGTTCCGCCGAAATTTTTTGTATAAGTATATATAACTATATGAGAAGAACATTCTGTATTTTTTTTAGATTTTTCTGAGTATGCCCGCATGGAGACCTTCCTTGTAAGCGTTAAAAAAAAAAAATGCGATGCAAAAAATAACGGTAAAAAATAGTTGTACGTTACTCAAAAGTCTAAAGTACCCTCTATCGACATTTTTTGAAATTTATCTGTATAATTTATTTTCAAGACAATACTGACATAAAGATAGGTTTCATCGAAAACCGCAAACGAATCGACCAATTTTTCCGTTTTTTTATAATCATTTGAAATTTGAACCTACCCACTCCCATTGAACACAGTTCAGTTTGCGCTACTTAACTACAGATTTTGAGCTCAAAATTTAAGTTTATGTCTAAACTTCTAAAAAAATTTAATGAGATGCAAAAAATAACGGTAAAAAATTGTTGTTTGTTACTCCAAAGTCTAAAGCGCCCTCTATCGGCATTTTTTGAAATTTATCTTTATAATTTATTTTCAAGACAATACTGAAATAAAGAATAGTTTTCGTGAAAACCGCAAACGAATCGACCATTTTTTCCGTTTTTAGGTGCATTCCTAATTATGTAAATACGTAGCACCTATAGTGGTCGTTCAGTCCGCCCGTCTGTCTGTCCGTCCGTCTGTCTGCCCGCATATAACAACGCAAAAACTATCCAACCGAATCATTTGAAATTTAAAATACATAAATGTTACATAATTTTGTCGAGTCATTTCAAATTTTATGAAAATCGGATGCATAGATCAATTACAGGGGCAATCAAAAGTATTCCATTACATTACGGTCAATGGGGAAAAAAGTTTCAAATGCATTTTAATCGCTTGAAATTTAAAATACATAATTATTACATAATTTTGTCGAGTTATTTCAAATTTTTTGATAATCGGGTGCATATATAGATCAATTACAGGGGCAATCAAAAGTATTCAATTACATTATGGTCAAGGGGGAAAAGTTTCAAATGTATTTTATACGTTTGAAATTTAAAATACATAATTATTAGATAATTTTCTCGAGTTATTTCAAATTTTGTGAAAATCGGATGCATAGATCAATTACAGGGACAATCAAAAGTATTCTATTACATTACGGTCAATGGGGAAAAATGTTTCAAATGCATTTTAATGGTGTTACACTCATTCGAACTTAATAAAATTTATATGCAACTATAAAGTACATATTACAATATACATTTTACATAATTTGTGGTGCAAAGAACATTTGTTATTGATTTACAAGGCCACACAAAAGTATTCCATTACATAATGATATAGGGAGAACATTGTTTGATAAGCGTTTTAATTGTAATTCACTGTTTACTATTTTATAAGATTGATATATGAGAGTAATATTTTAAAAACTTCCTTATCGTATGAACGTACCTCATTTGCTACGCTTCACGTGCAATTTCCAACTTGTTTATAATCATTTCAAATTTTGGACCCTAAACTTTGATGGCGCTTATCTCTTTCGGAAGACGTTTGGGACCCTTAGTTTCCCATTTAATATTATTTGTCTTGATGTGTACTATCACCCCTTAAAGTTTTGCTCAGTAGTTTAGATACACCCTGTATAGTTAATAAGCATATAGTTTCCTTGTGGCGTGAAATGATCTGCTTTCGCCAGTGTATTTGAAAGAGTTAAAATTCAATTAATAATTTTGTTAAAATTCAATTAATAAATTTTATATATGTAAATATAAGTGGTATTAAATATGGTTTTACGTAATTATTACAAAATGTTGATATATAGAGGGGAGAGTGGTGTGAGATAGTGGGAGGAATGGGACCGTAGGCTTTTCTCTTTATGTATCATTCTAAACATTTCATCAATCGCACGCTAGATGAAGCAATGGTAGCCAAATCATTAGTTGAAAAAAAATTGTTAGTCTGTACAAACTTACAATTGTATAAAAGATTATTTCAAGAATCAAAAGCAAATTTATTTTTTATGCTTTCTGTACATTAATGATTTGTTATTCATAGAGTTTAATTATTTATGGAACATTATACTGTATATTATTAGTTATTTAAACAAGTCTAAAAGTAGCACTTTTGTTTATACAAGAAGTTTAACACACACACAAAAAAAAAGTGGGGAGGAATGGGACATGCCAGTAAAGGGAGGAAAGGGATATGTCCGTCTTTTTTTTTTTTTTTAATGAGATAAGATAAACGCACCAGTAGTGGGCCACTTAAGGACATTTGCCAAATTATTATTAATATATTAGTGAATTCCAAAATATATATATATTATTAGCCTAGTCCTTACCTTCATGTATCAGAATAAACATTCAAATTTTTAAAATATATTCTTTAGAAAAAAATGAAAAATTAAAAATGTTACCTTCCTCTATGCTCCAGTAGTGGGCCCCCCCAGAAGTGGGCCACTCCATTCTTGAGTTTAATATGTACTGTACAGAGGTTATAATTTTTTACATTTCTAAACTTAAATATACACAATAATGAAATCATATTTAGAAGTTTTGATGATTACGTAAAATAATTTCAGCTTCTCTTTAGTTTTTTTCGAACAGTCTGTGATATTTTATAACTGAAAAAATATATATCTGTCCTATTTGTTACTTTGCAGTAGTGATAAATTATAAGATATACATAATAAAAGGGTAATTAAATGCTGAAATGATTGCAAAACTACATTATATATTTATATAAAAAAAAGAAAAAAAAAACAATGTGAGTGGGATTTAAATTTAACTGCAGTTATTCTTTCTTACAGCCATTTTTTTTTTTTTTTTTTTTTTTTTTTTTTTTTTTTACAAAAAGAATACAAAAGTTGACTATCTGTTTGTCTGGGTTCTGGTTGCGGTACCACTCCAACTATATCGGAAAAATCTATCGACTATCTAAATCTATCGATCTATCTATATCTAAAATCTAAAGACATCATTTTCCTTAATGACAAAGTCTTTTTTATTTCCAGTTGACTTCAGGCCTTGAAAAAATATTATTGTTTTTTTAATTTCTTGAACTACACACAAATAACATATTTTTTCTATTTCTTTTTCCTCCGATTATTGAGACAATAATCGGAGGAAAATAATATAAATTATCCCTATTTCACTTCAGATTCTTTTGGGGTAAAGTATTGGTCATCTGGCCCACTACTGAAACAACTTGAAATTTAATGACCCAGAAGTGGGCCGCCACCCCCCTAAACTTAATAATGTGTTAGTTTTATACATTTTAAGCAAAATCAATAAAGTATTCATTTATACAATGTATTAGAAATGTGAAATTTTAATATAAAATACAATATACTTTTAAAGAAAAAAATACTGAATGAAAACTTACCTCTTAAGGAAAGCAGTAAGAAAGAGCCACAAAATCCTTGTATTTTAAGACTGGAAGAAAAACATTCTTCAAGCTCAAAATCTATCAGAATACTGAAGTTGTCCCTTTGTCTGATGACAGATAAGGGTTATAGTCAATTATCAGTTAGTTTGTTATCTGACAGGGGTGATTAGAAATTTTTTTTCAACTTTGAAAGTTGGTGGCCCACTATTGGTACGTGGCTCACTACTGATACACTTACCTTAAATGTAAATTGCTAACATACAAAAAATATAGATATTTCGGCGGTAATATATTAAGTATAACATTGATAATATTTCATGTACTTCAAAATATAAATAATTTGAATTGGTGATTTTTTAATGTTATCTATGACTAACAATCCTGAATTTCCATTTACGTTATAAAGATCCTGGAATTCTATATTGTGCCACATACATATATCAATCTACAAAATGCTTATTAGATTATATATCTAGCCAACTCTTGATTATTTGTGCCTTATAGCTTTATTTTATTGCAATTCGATATATCTCTGTTAGTGATGAGTTATGGGGCACATTTTGAAACTTACAATTTCTTTAATTATAAAATACCTTTTGCGTGTTTTGTTTCTACATTGTTCAAGGACATTAAAAGGTGTTTCACCTTGCATTCGATAAATTGAAATTTTTGTTTTAAAGTTGGTTTTTTAACTTTTGTAAAAAATGTCGCCCGATTTCCTCTAACAAAAATTGTAAGTACCCAAATTCCCTAATAAACGGGCCTTCCAAATGATGGCTTTTTGCATATATTCGAAGGATAAGTTATATATTAATGTTTCGTCATAACGTATTCATATATGTTAATGCCAATAGGCATGCATTAGCATGCCTATTGGCATTAGTTATTGGGTAAGAATGCGGTTTGTGTTTCAGCATTATTTACTTATATAGACATGCCGTCAAAGGACAATGGCAACATACAATGCTGATGATTTTTTTAAATCCACAACTTCAACATTATGGATGCCTTCAGGACATCATTTTAAAAACAGTTGAGCAGTTTTATATACATATTTAGCATTTATAAAGCATAGTCAATATTTTTTTATGTGTTACTATTCCAACTATCAATAGATTTTTAGTATTTTTATTTCATAAGTTACAAGAATGTCAAGCCTTTATAAACAAGTTGGAAATTGCACGAAAACGTAGCAAATGAGGTGCGTTTGTACGATAACGAAGTTTTAAAAATATTCAAATCTTGCTGATATAGTAGAGCGTACTTCGGATACACTATAGTAGTCGAAACCTTTTTTGTGTTCCTGTAAATATACAGAAAGTGATTTTCATTACACCTCAGAAACGTATATCTTATTCATAAAATGTGAAATAGTTGAATATAATTAAAACACGTCCCAAACAATATTTCCCCGTATAGCATTATGTAGTGGAATACTTTTGTGTGGCCCTGTAATTTAATAATAAAAATTCTTTGCATCACAGATTGTACAGAATGCATATTTTAGTATAAAATTCATAGATTCATGCCAATTCTATTATGTTCGAATGAGTGTAACATCATAAAAATGCATTTGAAACTTTTTTCCCATTGACCGTAATGTAATAGAAGACCTTTGATTGTCCCTGTAAATGATCTATGAACCCGACTTTCATAACATTTGAAATGACTCGACAAAATTACACAATAATTATATGTTTTAAATTTCAAACGATTAAAATGCATTTGAAACTTTTTTCCCCATTGACCGTAATGTAACGGAATCCTTTTGATTGTCCCTGTAATTGATCTATCCATCCGATTTCCATAAAATTTGAAGTGACTCGACAAAATTATGTTATAATTATGTATTTTAAATTTCTAACGATTCGGTTGGGTAGTTTTTGCGTTGTTATATGCGGACGGACAGACAGACGGACGGACTGAGCGACAACAATAGGTGCTACGTATTTACATAATTACGAACGCACCTAAAAAGGCCTTTTCAATATGGTTTTACGAGTTCATTTTAAATGAAGTTTTAGTAATGAATAATGAGAGCAATGTACGATTTATTGATACTATGTCAGTAAATGCATAGGCGTAAGCAGCCTTTTGAACGGGGGGGGGGGGGGGTGCCCAAATGTTTTAACCTGAACATGTTGGATACAAACAATATATTATGAAGTAAAAGCTAATAAAACGGAGCCCCCATAAAACTATTCCATTTTAGGCATTTTTTTTATTTTCGGAAGGTATAATTGTATGGTACTTTTTTTAAAAAGGACCCAAACGCAATTTTTCATTGCTTGAAGAAGGATGAGAAGTTGCTCAAAACTAAATCTAATGGATAAGAAAAATATAATAAACATACATAAAACATGATAGATATAAAACAAAGCTATCCGTAAACATAAATCAGTAATTATCACAAAATTTAATTTCGAACAGCAATGAAATACTAAAATAAATAAACACGACTTTAATTCTCCCGTCATTTTGATCAAATTAGTATGAAAATAATTTGTAAAAGGAATAAGTAGTACCCGATTTAAAATGCAAAAGAGTTCTTTCAATCTTTTCTACACAAGAATAAAAAAAAAATTTCAGGTAAAAAAAAAAAAAAAAAAAAAAAAAAAAAAAAAAAGAGCCCGTTTTATTTCTACAGCATGTTCTTTTTACGAATGTCAAAATATAGCCTCAAAAAACGAAATTTAACCAACCAATCTCCATATTAATTTGAATTTTGCCTAGCATTATTTCTCATTTTCAAACGAAGCAAATTTGTACAATCCCTCTTCCCCCTCCGTTCCCCAGGCTAATCCCATGGTGGAATTGTCATTTCACATCTGTATATCCTTGATTTTTTTTTTTTTTTTTTTTTGCTCCTATCTAAACTTTAGATTACAAAAACAAAGATATAAATAGTATCTATCTTTGTCGAGAATTTACGCTAATTTCTTATTAGAGATGAGTTCGGGATCGTTTTTCGAGACCCGGGCCCGCCCGAGCCCCATACCAAAAATATACAAAATAAAATTGTATAGTATTTAAAAATTGTTTCAAAAGTGATATCTCATTTTTTAAAATTTCTCACATAGATATGATTTTTAAATGAAAATTTAAATTCAGTCCTATCAAAATTCGTATAAAATAAAAATATACTTCATACTAAAAATAATTCTCGAATCCACCCCCCTTTAACAAGCAAATGTGATGGACACTTTTGTGTCTAATGAATAAATGCATGAAATTTGCAGAAATTACTATTTGTAATCAAACAACGTTCTTTAGTTTTTTGTAAAAAGTGTATGTTTCATTATAATCGATTCTTTTCTCATAACAATCTTCCGTGACTGACAGGTACCTGAAAATCAACGTAAATTTTAAAGAATGACATTGTTATTTTAAAGGTCCGATGTTTTTATAGGAAAAGATGAAGCACTGATCGATTGCTTTCTGTTAGAATAACATGGTAATCATATTTACTTACGGAGGAAGGAACACAGCGTCCTCAGCATGAGCATTCATGATGGCAAATATATATAATAATCACTAAAGATTTAAATATTATTTAGATGCATGAAGAAACTAAAGTTAAATTTAAAAACAAAGCGATCCTCCTAGACGACGAAAGTAGAGGGAAAAAAAGCACTTTTATCAAAGAGAAAAATCTTACAAACCTCCTTCTGCAGCATTGAAATTTTCCACTTATTTTACTGCAATACATCTTTAACATTCATTTTTTGATATTATCGCCAAAAATAATTTTTAAAAAGTATGCAATTCGTAGGTATATGTATAAATACTAATTATGTAAAATTTGAAAAATGTGCGTTATATTAAAAAGATTAAAATGTTTTTTATTGTAATGAATTAAATAAATTGTTATTTAATAAAATTTATTCATATTTCAATGTATTTTGTTATTTAATCACATTGTATTTATTGGTAGTATAGATATGCATATTACATTTATACGAAAAACGACAGCTCATAATATTTTCCAAATCAATATGTATTTCTTTTTGTCTCCATTCCAGTTTTCTATATTTAGAAAGATTGCTTAGTAAACTCTGATTATAACAGACTGATAAATATTAAGAAGTGCGAAACCTGCCCACAATTACCGTAAAATGGGGTGAATCGGAACACTTTTGAACTTTAACGTTAAGAAAAAGCAACAACTGCTTTTTTAATTTTTTAACTAGAAACTTCGGTCTTGTTTTGTTCTTTACTTTTTAAGTAAAAACGAAACATTTTCACTGTTTATATATACATTATTTAGATTTTTAATGGTGTTCCGATTCCCCCCGCAGATAGGGGTGAATCGAAACAAATGCTATAATATTTATTTATTCTGATTCAAACTTTAATACGGTTAATACAAACAGGTAATAATGATAAGGGAGGAATAGGAACACGTAGTTACTATGAAACCAAGCCTTTATTTTATATACAAGTAAAGATATGCCTTTTAAAAAATTAGAAAACAACTTTTAAACAAGAAAAATTAAAATTTATTGTAAGAAATTATATTCGAATTGGAAATCTAGAATTTAATGCAAATTTAGCCCTGTTATGTATTATCATTTACTGGTAGTCACTGGGTAAGTGAATCTATTGAGTTGCCCCAATCGCTGCATGTATTAATACGATGTACTAATACGCCCTCATCCCCAGCCCATAATACTGTTTGCATCTCTCTCTTTTTTAATTGGTTTTTCATTTTGAGATGTTTGTGTAATGTTGTGGATGTCAGAGAATAATTCTGTACAGTTTTTCTAACTAATTTGATATTTTAGAAGTCTTTTATTGTATGTTCCATGTCTGTTGGATTAGGCGTTGACTTTTTTATTTAACCAAGCAATTTCTTGCCACCTTTAAACTCTTAAAGTAATTAGAACAAACAAAATATTGTTACAATACATATTCATGCATATATTTTCGTATATTACATGAAACTCTTATTGAATAGAAAAAATTAACAATGAGAGAAAACGTGTTCCGATTCACCCCGTAAATCTTAAACCTCTGATGTTACAAACCATTTTTCATTTTTTCATTATGTAGTTTAGAAATAAGTAGAATTTAATACTGAATATCGTTAACAGGACTATCATTAATTAAAAACCCCCCTCTCTTAGGTTCAGAATACGAAAAATACTGTAGTTACATACAAAGTTTTGAAGACGTTGCAAAAATGAGGTTTTTGAGGATCCTCTTGAAAAATTTTTATATACCCCAATAGTTGTGCAAACATGTCAAAACTGAATTTCCCAACTCTTAATGTTATAAACTTCTTATAAAAAAATTGGAACTAAAAATATCATCACATATATTTATAATGAATTTATTTGTGTGACTGGGAAGTTTCGTTCCCATTCACCCCGCTGTTCCTATTCACTCCATTTTATGGTACAGCTGATAAGTCAAAGATGCATTTTTGTGTACATATGTTAAGGTGTGTATATTATCTCTCCTATCTGTAACTACTTGAACTAAAGATTCTAATTCCAGAGCAATATTAACCACAGATGTATTCTACTAAATTCATACATATTTGACCCATTCTTCCGGATCTTTAAGCCAGTTTAGAGTTTTGAATTTGTAATCCTATGGATAATTAAATTTTTCCTCTTTAATATTTTAATTTGAAACAAAACTCTCAAGCAAATAAAGTATTAAAAAAATGTATAATGTATTAAACGTAGATGGTGAAAGAAATTTGTGAGGAATAAGTCAAGGAAAAAGACAATACAAAAATTAAAGGGAAAAAGATTCTAGTATATAAAAATAAAAAAAAAATCTGTGAAGGTACTAAACATTTTCTAGGAAACTGGGATTCCAAGAACTTTTCATGTAATGATAACAGGAAAAATTCATGTAATCGATTCTGAAACTTGAATTTTTGCTGTTACCGTTACAGGAAAAGTTCTTGGAATCCCAGTTTCCTAGAAAAGGTTTAGTACCTTTGCAGATTTTTTTTTTTTTTTTTTTTTTTTTTTTTAAGTGTAATTAGTAATAATTGTACGGCATATCCACCTGAAATAAGAATAAGGTTTTAAAAAAATCTTACATGTGACCTTCAGATAAAGGCATTAAATTTTTTGCAGATCTGTTATCTGTTTTGAGCCATTGAATTACTTATTGTATAGCGTTTCAAATATATGTAACAGGAGACATTTGTTAATGAAATTCATATGAGCATAGAACAGAATAAAACTCCTTAAATACAAAACTAACATATTTTCATTTATAGCATTCTAGTTTAGAAGCATATTCGCATAAAATGAACGGACAATGTTTTTTCATAATATAAACTTTTTCAAATCATGCATCGGATTAGGTGAGGCTCAGTGCTTCATCTAAAATACTAATACAATCAAACCTTCTTAACACGAACACGCTTGGCGTGAATTACAGTAGAACCCCGCTAATTCGGACCCCGATAATCCGGATCTCCGGATAATTCGGATCGGTTTGGTCTTTTTTTTTTCAAGTTTGAGAAGTGATTGGCTAATTTCCATAACATTAACTTGTTTCATCGTCGTATTCTGAATAAAAAAAAACTTTTTCTGAAATCTTTTCGGAAGAATTGAGCAAAGTGAACATTTTTAATGTCTGTAAATATTCAATAAGTTTAACATAAAGGTGATTTTCTGTAAGTATGTTCTGTTTTATTTCATTTTTTTTTAATTCTCC
Source organism: Maratus speculifer (assembly GCA_964019185.1). Lineage (NCBI taxonomy): Eukaryota > Metazoa > Arthropoda > Arachnida > Araneae > Salticidae > Maratus > Maratus speculifer. The sequence continues at coordinate 85,005 of CAXHSM010000161.1, read as the reverse complement.
GGATAATCCGGATTGGGTCCGGTCCCAATTAATCCGAATTATCGGGGTTTTACTGTACTTTTAACATGAATTGTTTGAAGAGTCCCCTATAAAGACGAATACAAAGATATGATACTGTTAACATTAGGGTCGAGCGAAAAAAAATATTTTTTAAAAATCAAAAACGGGTAGGTGCCAAAAGTTACCTTTATACTACAGCTCATATTCAAAATATTAGAATAATTACCTCTTTTTTAGAAATTGAAAATATCGTTTGGTAATTTAATGTCTTTTAATGAAAATATGCAAACGATATTTTTATTAAGAACTTATTGTTGATTAAACTTACTTGTTATCTTAAATTTAATATCATTTTTGAAAAGATTAATTGCAAAAAAAATTATTTTGAAAAGTCAAAATATTAGAATATTTATTCAAGTGGTTCAAAATATTAGAATATTTTACATTAATTCTCTTTTAATTATTACCAATTCTTAACTGGTGGCATCATTGATTAAATTCAGACTATTTTATTTAAAATCAGTATTCTTTTTTGCAGTTTGTTTCTTTTTCGTCTTAAAATGGGCCGTGTGAGTGATATTCCTGAATCTACTAAACTTCGTATGGTTGATTTGTATCGGCACGGTAAAAATCAATGTTTTATAGCGAATTATTTACATTGTTCGCAATCGAGCGTTAGTAAAATACTAACACAATATTCAAAAATTGGAAAATTTCAAAATAATCGCCGAAATGGTGGCCGAAAACCAAAAACATCTGCTAGAGATGACAGGAAACTGAAGCGTATAGTTAAGAAAAACCGTTTTAAAAGTGTGCGATTCTTGCACCGAAAATGGAAAGAAGAAGGAGTTGAAGTTTCTACATCGACAACATTAAGACGTCTCCATAAATTTAAATTTGAATCTCGTGTACCGAAAACAAAACCTCTCATGACTGCAAGACAAAAGCGTATAAGATTGAATTGGTGTAAATCAAGACGTTTATGGAGCAATGAAGATTGGAAAAATATATTATTTAGTGATGAAAGTATGTTTTGTGTTTCATATGGTAATCAAGGTATTCGAGTTTGGAGAATGAAGCAAGAAGCATTTGATAAAGAATGCCTTAAACGTTCCGTAAAATTTGCTGCTAGTGTCATGGTTTGGGGTTGTATGAGTGCAGATGGACCTTGAAAGTTATGCATCGTCTACGAAAAGTTTAACTCTCTGATATATCAAGAAATTTTAGAATATTACATGATTCCATCATCAGAAGATTTATTTGAAGATGATTTCAACTTTCAACAAGATTTAGCGTCCCCGCATACCTCGGTGTCAACTAAGAATTGGTTCCGCCAAAGCAACATTAAGGTACTTCCTTGGCCACCAAATTCACCAGATCTTAATCCCATCGAAAACTTATGGTGTATAATGAAGAAAAAACTTCAAGAAAATCCTCCTTCAAGTAAAACTGAATTAGTGGCACGTATAAAGTCTATTTGGGCTAATATTGATAGAAATGTTTGTAAACACCTTGTATATAGTATGCAAGATCGATTGTACGCTGTTATGAAAGCTAAAGGGGATGCTACAAAATATTAACTACCATTTACTTCATATTCATAAGGTAATATTGTTGCGTAAAATAAAATATTCTAATATTTTGAACCAATCTAAATTTTATTCTAATATTCTGGTGTGTTTAAGGAAGCTGTATACCTAATTTATTGTGCTGTATTTTATATTTTATAAATGTTAAAATCTTATCTAAACATTCCAGATTTAATTTATAAGAAATTTAATTGCATTTACTTAGTATAAAAAATAAATAAATGACAAATAATTTTTTCTTATTACTTTTTCTCAATTATTCTAATATTTTGAATATGAGCTGTAGTACATCAAGTGTGTGAAATTTTACCGCTGAAAAAAAAAAAAAATGGCTTGAGTCTGCGCTTTTGCTCCAAAAGTCGAAATTTTGGGTAAAATTTGTCATTTTTTGACATTTTTTCAAAAAAATTACAAATTTCCTACAGAGCTGGTTATTATTTAAGTGTTATTTAAACCTTTATATTTATCTGCTTAACATATTTAAACTATAAAAAAAAAATAACTTTATTCCGTATAGCTGGAGTGAAACAGACAACTTTTGGTAAGAAAACGGCATTACCACTCTATTGGGACGTACAATGAATTGTTGTTTTTAATACATCTCTTCTTTTCAAAATTACCTTGGACATACATTGTGGAGGTGGCTATATTTCAGAACCTACCCGTCCCAATTATTCAATCATCTTACAAGGAAGGTCTCCATACGGGCATACTCAGAAAAATCTGAAAAAATTACAGAATGTTCTTCTCATACAGTTATATATGTTTATAAAAAAAATTTCGGCGGAATTTCCTTATTACGTCCGTAAAAAAATAATAAAAATTTCGTTTATTTGGCGATTTATCTCCGGTTGGCGAAAAAACGAAATTTTGAAAAATACGCTTTTACGCTTCGAATACTTTTTAAAGAAAAAACTTTCTATGTTCAATTCATTTAAATAAGTTTAGTTTAAGTAATTTTAGTTTTGCATTTTTACTTTACTTTAAGTGTAATTTTGTCATATTCGTTTATATGTACTTTTAACAAAATGAAATTAATATATTTTATCATTTAAAACACAATTTAAATTGATTAAAATTGTTCCAAATTGAAAAATACACTGTTAAAAATTTGCTGCATTTTGTTGCAGCACGGTTACTTGGCCGTGAAATGGAGCTTTCTCATTGGTTGGAATAGAGATATTATATACAAGCGGTGGAGTGCGTTGCAACAAAATGCAGCAGATTTTTAGCAGTGTATGACGCGGTCAATTGACCGTGCTATGGAGCATTCTCATTGGTCAGAAGAGAGATATTCTATAAAAGTAGTGGAGTGACGTTGCAGTAAATGCTGCAGATTTTAAAAAGTGAAGTCAATTAAAATCAATTTTCAGATTCGTTAAAATCGTCTGCTTTTGGCGAGGAAATGCATTGCTCGCCAAATCCCGCGTCGCTTTCAGCTTTTCACGCCAATTATTCCAAACTATTTTATTTTTTTACATATTTAATAATGTAATTCCGCCGCTAATTTTCACTGATCTTTTATTACCTACATCAGTAGTTTAATTCGTATTTTTTTCAAAAGATTCTGAGTATGCCCCCAATGGAGACCTTCCTTGTTAGTACAGTGTTTTATTTATATACTGATTTGTGATTTTCTTTATCAAAATTTGGCATGTTTTCGATGCATCCACCTAGTTTATCTGTTCTTTGTATCCACATGCCGCTGTGACTATCTTAATGTATATTTTTACAGCTTATACAAAAAATGACAAGCAGAGTAATGTACGGGAAGATTATTAAAGGGATCTATTCGGCCATCTATTATCTTTATCAAACTTACATCCAGTTGATAAAAGTGTTTGGAAGTTCTGTTACCACAACATTTTTTCAGTCAATTATATTTTTTTACGTAATTTCAACTATAAGTATGCCATCAATTATTCTGTTTTTGCATTTTTTATATATTGAGAAGCGAGCTGTTTAATGTGATTTCTGGTGATCGTCAGAGAGAATTGCAATGGGAATTCGTCCTGCACGTGCAGAGCAACTGTTGTTGTAAATAACCTTTTTTTGCATTAGTTTTATGTCGATTTCTAAGTGTTTTCGTAGCCAGGTAATTTCTCATTAACTTTTAGATCCCCATTTTATAAGTGAACAATATTTGATGGTGAACTGTCCTGGGCATAAACTTATAATGCATTGTACTTTTTGAGAGAATGTACAGACTCTAATCGACTATAAGTACTCATTTAAATTTAGGAGAATTCTATTTGTCGCTGTGAACCATTTTGAATTGGGTAAGCTTAGAATTGTGTATAATATTGGATAATATTGCTGCTTGAACTCCAGTGAATTTCCTCCGCGTCAATTATTAGAGAAGTCGATGTAAAACGTTATAATCTACATGGATTCACTGAATCAATAAGAAAATCTTTGTCTGCGTACTATTCACTTCCTATTGCAATTTTTTATAAAATAGATAATAATTTTGAAAAATTATTTTCTCAAATTAAGTAAAAGATACTCAGAACAGACTAGAAATTTCTGTCGGAGATTGCAAAGCTAATTCATAAGGAAAGCTATTTCTCAGAAGAAATGGGGAATAGGAATTTAGAAAACATCTCGCACAAAAAAAAAAAAAAAAAAAAAAAAAAAAAAAAAAAAAAAACAGCTCATAAAGCGAATAAAATTTTCCGCTTTATATAAGCACAGATTGGCAATCAGAGTCTATAGATTCACTCACAAAATATATAATCAAAGTTTATATCGCGGGATATTTTATACCAAATATGATACACACCTAAAGAATAGGTCTAAAAACTTATTAGAAATTACTCGAATACGAAAGAACACAGGAAACGACAAATAAATACTAAAGCTTCTTTCGAAATATTGTTGCTTTACACGCAAATTTTGTTTGCAATCCTCTGTGACGATCGTCATAATATTAAACTGCTAGCTTCTCAAAATATATTCAATGTAATAGGTACAGTAAATGATGACATACTAGAAATTGAATTCATACAATCAATTTTTAGGCATATCATTATATACAGGGTGTCCGAAAAGTCTGGAAACGGCCGAATAACTCGAGAAATACATATGAGATTGAAAAACGTAAATATATGTGTTAAATATTTTTAAATAAGTTACTCAGTGATACCAAATTTGACCTTCGCAACCGACCCCTTGGGGGTCAGAGGGGGTCCAACTTTGAAATCTTAAATTATAACCCCCATTTTTTATTGCAGATTCGGATTCTACGGACAAAAATACGTAACTTTTGTATTTGATGTTTATTTCAAATCCTCGTTTATCACGGTGTATTCGAGCATATTAAATCGATACATATTTCGGCTTTTACAACGGAATTTTCCCTAATCGAAACTGATTGGGCAGAATTTTTGACGTCAAATTACCCGTCTTTTGCAGAAATGGCGTTTCCTGAAAATCACCCGTGGCGATTATTTCAGTAGTGCTGCACTGTTAAAAATTTGACCCATTTGCTGCAGCGTCACTCCACAGCTATTATAGAATATCTCTTTTGTGACCAATGAGAGTGCTCCATAACACAGTAAGGTAATCGTTTTCGATAAAAGTGGTGGAGTGACGATGCAGCAAAAGTGTCAATTTTTTACAGTGTACTTTACTGTGTTATGGAACATTCTCATTGGTCATGAAACAGATATTCTATAAAAGCTGTGGAGTGACGCTACAGCAAATCTGTCAAATTTTAAACTGTGTGTAGTACTATCGAAATAATCGGCACGGGTGATTTTCAGGAAACTCTATTCTTGCAAAAGACGAAGAATTTGATGTCATAAATTCTCCCCAATTAGTTTCGATTAGGGAAAATCCCGTTGGAAAAGCCGAAAAATGTATCGATTTAATATGCTCGAATACACCGTGATAAACGAGGATTCGAACTAAACATCAAATACAAAAGTTGCGTATTTTTGTCCGTAGAATCCGAATCTGCAATAAAAAATGGGGGTTATAATTTAAGATTTCAAAGTTGGACCCCCTCTGACCCCCATGGGGTCGGTTACGAAGGTCAAATTTGGTATCACTGAGTAGCTTATTTAAAAATATTTAACACGTATATTTACGTTTTTCAATCTCATATGTATTTCTCGAGTTATTCGACCGTTTCCAGACTTTTCGGACACCCTGTATATAATGTAATTGATTGAAAAAATGTTATGGTAACAGAACACCCAATCATAATGTATTAATTGTATGAAAATTTAATGAAGATAATAGACTGCTGAATAGGTTCAATAAACAACATACCTAATACATTACTCAGCTTCCTCGTCTGTTATACAAGATATAAAACTTTATACGTGCAGCAGGTCACACCAGTAGCATCCAATGTCAGTGAAAACAAAAAAGAGGTAAACTACTTTGATACATAGAAAACTTATGCCCTTCTTCGGTAAAAAAATAACAATTCAATACATAAATAAAACACTGGGCCTAGATTGTTAGGTGGCTGAGACGGGTGGGATATTAAATGTAGCAACATCTACGAGTTATATACAGAATAGTTTTGAAAGCAGATAGGTAAGAAATGCATTCAAAACAACATCCGTTGTATACTCCAACAGAGAGGTAACGCTGGTTTTTACAAAAAGTTGTCAGATTTGCTCCAGCTATACGGAATAAAGATATTGTTTTATAGTTTAAATATGTTAAGCAGATAAATATAAAGGTTTAAGTAACACTTTTAAATAATAACCAGCCCTGTAGGAATTTTTTAATTTTTTTGAAAAAATGTCAAAAAATGACAAATTTTACCGAAAATTTCGATTTTTGGAGCAAAAGCGCAGACTCAAGCTATTTTTTTTTCAGCGGTAAAATTTCTCGCAGCTGATGTACTAGTATAAATGCAACTTTTGGCACCGACCCGTTTTTGATTTAAAAAAAAAATAATTTTTTTCACTCCCTCTAGTTAACATGAACAAAATTTTGATTCCCCTCTAGGTTCATGTTAACGAGATTCGACTGTATTTCTTTTAGGCATATTTTAAAACTCAGTTATGATACTTTATTTGCATTATTTATGTATTTGCTTTTTTTAGTTTAACTAAGGACCATAAGATCTGCTTCAGCTTTTTCTGCTCATTTAGTGCTGTTGTTATAATGCTCATTTAATATAAAAAATGATTTTGCACCAATTTAAATATCTACAGTGAAACTTCAGTGCGTTTTCTCATGCGTAACATTTATGTCAATTTCTGTGGTTATACTGAAACACATGTCAGGTCATATTGCTTATTTTACATCGAAATATTTTGATACATAAGGAAAACTCCCACTCTGGATATTTAAAACTGTAAAAATACAACTTTATATTGAAAGAATATTATAATAACTCCAATTAATATAAGTACCAGTATATATATATATAAAACAATTACGTAAAATCTTTTCGAAATATTGATGTAAAAACATTAGTAATAAAACTGTAAAAAAATTGTGCAGTTACAAATGCATTTTGGCAAGTGCAAATAAAATATTTTAAATATAATACTAAAAAATCATTAACAAATTTACTGTATTAACACTCGTACTGTTGAAAAGAACTTCCTGGCGAGAATACAAAATGTGGCTTAAATACAATACTAAAAAAAAATTGGTAATTTTCCTACAGGTACCTCATTAAAGTTAATTTTTTTTTTTTGATAAAGTACATAAAAGGTTTAAGGTGCGAGCATAAAAAACCCATAGTAAATGTGCCATAAAGTCCCTTTCAAATGTACAACAAAATTCTCAATAAATATACTACAAAATCTTTTGTAAGAAAACTAAAAATCATTAGAAAACTCGCAAAATAATGTATAGAAAACTCCCTAAAAATTCGTAAGTACTTTTACTAAATAATCCGCAGTATATTTACCAAAATATATATAATGATCATTCTAAAATATCGCTAGTAAGCTTACTAAATAATGTTTAGTACATTTATAAAAACTAATACTTAGAACTTCCCTTACAAATCATTAGTAAATTTACTAAATGATCTGTAGTAAGTTTACAAAAAGTTCTTTAGAAAACTCCCTAACAAATCGTTACTGCATATACAACATAATCTTTGGTAAATTAACGAAAAATTCCTTACTATATTCCTGATACCTGATCTACCTATTATTTCTGAATAATCATTAGTATGTTTACTAAATAATATTTAGTAAATTTACAGACGATCCTTTAGGAAACTCGCTAAAAATTGTTAGTATGTGTACTAAATAATATTTAGTAACAGTAACTAGAGCAACGTTTGTAATTGTACATGATTTTCTTTTGTTGTGGTTACATGAAAAGTTCTAGGCATCCCAGTTTCCTAGAAAGTTCTTAGTAACATTACAGATTTTTTTTACAGTGTGGAAGCATTATGTCTGGTATTTTTTTATTATCTAGGTTTAAGGCATTATTTTTCTTTCTTTGATATCAAATTCTTAAATCTATAACAACGTGATTCTGTAGAACATGGGGTGCGTTACAATAGTTGTACACTATAAGTAATTGTCGTTTCATTTTAACGATTGTTCTTATTATCTGGCACAACATAAAAATGTTTAAATCTCTATAAGTAAGAACCACTATATTGCCTCCTAGAGGTCTGCACGGGCCGAAATTTCCAGGCCCGGGCCCGGCCCGAAAGTTAAAATTTCGGCCCGGGCCCGGCCCGGCCCGGCCCGAACGAAAGAAATATTGGCCCGACCCGGCCCGGCCCGAACGAAAAAAATAATGGCCCGACCCGGCCCGGCCCGAAAGTTAAAATTTCGGCCCGAGCTCGGCCCGGTCCGGAAAAAAGTTTAAAATTCGGCCCGAACCCGTCCCGGCTCGAGTGAATTTCTACAGAACATTGATCTTTCATCTTATGGAAGAGTTCTGACCAAAAAAATTATATTAGTCCTTTTTTTCCATGTTTAAAATCTCCATTTATGCAGAAGTACCATAGGCTGCGATATTTATGCTTTTAAATGAATCTTTGTTTGTTGTAAGTAAACGTTTCAGTTATCACTAGTATTATTAATCCATATTACCTGTAATGGAGACAAAAAATCGAAAAAGCGGTATATGGTAAAATTTCCAAAGACGAAATCGCTTTGGAACGAAAAAAAAAAATGCATTCCCTTCTTAACAGATGTAAATGTTTAATATATTTTTTTCTCCCGTATTGTTGTATTCATTTTGCATGGATGAAATTTTAAAAGAAACTTCCAGTTTTCAGTTTAAAAAAAAAATTCCGTCATAATCATGTTTTTTTTTTTTTTTTTTTTTTTTTTTTTTTTTTTTTTTTTTGTGTGTGTGTGTGTGTGTTTAATTCTATTTTAAAACGCCTAGTAATCTACGATTCTTTAAAAGGAATAAATTCTAATGTTTAACCCTTTCAGTACCAAAACTTTAAAAATGAAATCAAAATTATGAAGTTTTTACATATTGTTAATAAAGGTCCTAATAAGCTAAAAACCACCTAGAAAAAAATTAATGACCATAATTTTTTTAATTAGAGAATATCCTTGATCAAGGACATTTGTATTCAATGGGTGTAGAGTAGACTATAATGAAAAGACACTGCTGATGGAAAAACAAATTTTATTTTATAGTTACAAAATACTGTTTTGGAATAATACTGTTACAAAATACTGTTTAAATTTCAAATGCTGTGATAACTATGTGTTTAAGTGGAATTCTTTGAAACAATTGTGTTCTTTACTCAAACATAGATGAATTTGTCATTTTTCACACCTAACATGTGATTTCCCCTTGCACTGTTTTTTTTTTTTTTTTTTTTTTTTTTTTTTTTTTTTTTAATAGCGGCCTACTTTTTTGTAGCTGTTATGGATAGGGATATGATCTACAGCATCGAGTTGTATTGCCTTATATGGTCTTCTTCTGTAATTTTGCGCGAAATATCGTGTTGGGAATTTTCTGGCATCAATAATTTCTGTTTTTGGAATATTACATTGAGTAGCATCTCTTCCATATTCAAGCCATCTATTACATTTAGCCAGGTCTACTGCATGAAATATGAGGCGAAGTGTCCTTTTTTTTATCCAATACAAATTCTGTACAGGCCAATTAGAAAATCCATCTTATCAACTACTCCCATTGGTTCATTATATTTCTTCATAACTTCTGGTCGAATCACATCAATGTATTGCTTAGAATTTTTGTACCACCGTTTAGCAACATCAGTGTTGCCTTTACCCAGAAAGTTACTTGCAATATACACACTTTTGTTATCATACCATCTAACAAGTACAATATCGTTGTCCTTACTATATAGCTCTTCTATAAAACCCCTTTCATTTTTTTTTTTTTTTTTTTTTTTTTTTTTTTTTTTTTTTTTGCTGCTTTCTCCGGAATGAAAGGTGGATTTCCAAATCTATTCACTCTTGCTGTATAAGCTGCTAACATTTTATGACTTTTCAAAATATGCAACAAAGCATAAGATGAAAAAAAATTATCAAAATATAACGGTGTTTTCTCGGTGATTATTCTCTTACTCAAATGCATAACAACTGCTGCTGCCTCACAAAATCTGTTTTGTAGATCTTTATTTATTACTGTGGTTGTTCCCTGATATCATATAAAATCATGCACAATTCCACTTTCCTCACACAAAAGAAATAATTTTACTCCTTATTTGCTTGGTTTGTTTTTGGTGTATTGTTTTACTTTTAGATGTCTCTGGACACATCTGCTCATCAACACATAGCTTTTCTTCCATTTTTAAGTGCTTACATCTACTTTGAACAGCATCAAAAAGTGGCCTAACTTTATAAAAGACATCAGTATTGTCTGAAGGGCAGTCTAAATTATTTACAATATGTTAATTATATGGCAATGAAAAAAATCTACTGCAAGTCATAGAATTTTGGAAAAGGTCAATACCCAAGGTTTTATCTCAGTAGAGCCCAACTCTTGCAAATTCCATTGCCCCCATAGCTACATGAACAATATACAATAAAAACTAAATGAAAGCAAACAATATCATAAAGTTACAGGATAGTGGTACACACACCGTTTGAAAACATTTGTTCATGATCATGGACACATGTTTTTAAATAATTCTATAACAAAATTGTAAATACTTAGAACTTTCAAAATAAGCTTAAATCAAAGTTTCTAGTTTCCATAATAAAATAATGAATATATTTAGCTACTGCTTATATAAATTTATATCAAGATAATATGATTCTTAAAAGGCTTACCGGGACAAGAGCTCGTGTTTCTATCCATCTTGATACAAATATTCCTAGGTGCTGCCATATATTGATTTGATTTCTAAATATTTGTGCTTTTAGTAGGGAAATGATTAAAAATACAGACAAAAATCGTAAAATTACTTTCAATTAAATTAGAATTGATAAAAAAAATTCTAAAAAGTATGTCCTTGATCATGGACACCAGTAGCGAAAGGGTTAACAGTAGAATAATGACGGCTTAAAAGTATATGCTTTTTTTGCAGAAATTTTTGGACAAAGCCAAATATTACTGATTTATAAAAAGTCGAGAAAAGGATTTTCATATAGATTCAATAGGAACTGATTATTTTGGTCCATGAAAACTAGGAAGAATGGAATCAGTCTCGGCTTCGTACGGAAAAAAAAGTTAGGCCCGGCCCGATACTCCAGCAAAAAAATTAAGGCCCGAGCCCAGCTCGGCCCGAAAAGATTAGTGATTGGGCCCGGCCCGGCCCGGCCCGAAAGGATTAGTGACTAGGCCCGGCCCGGCCCGGCCCGAGTCTTCAGAAATAAGGCCCGAGCCCGGCCCGGCCCGAATGCCATTATTGGAAATCGGCCCGAGCCCGGCCCGTGCAGACCTCTATTGCCTCCTATAAAATGGGATAAAATGTGCGTTAATTATATATCTTTTAAATTATCGTAAATAAAACGTTTTGTTTAGTAATGTGTTTATCTTTTTTTTTTTTTTTTTTTTTTCTTTTAATGCTAAGTGAACGAAGTCATGAGTAACAGCTAGTAAATATATGTAAACAATTTAATATTAGTAAAAAAGTCTCAGATTATGTTGTGAAAGGAGTTTATTCCAGTTTCTACCGGTTAAAACAGTTTATAACCACTTTCTGACACTGGCACGGCAGAAACCATTTTCTGCCAGCAAAAACCCAGCCCTGATTTGAAAGGAAAGACCTTTCTTTGTTCAGCCCATGTGCTGCAGGGTAGTGTAGGCAGCGGGGACATGTTTTGAAATGTGCATCTAAATTAGAGATTTGTTTAAAAGGAGGGGCCCAATAGTGCTTGCATTCGGCCTGTTATGCGAAGCCATAGGCAGGGGGAGGGTCTGGTTTGAGATTCATTCGCTTTGAGATTTACATCTAGTTCAAAGATTCTTTTTTCGAGATTTAAGTATAAAAGGAGCGGCCTTGCTAGCAGGTGAAACAACTAGTTTAATTATTATAGTCACTACAAAAATAAAATTAATTATTCATTGTGATGATTAAAATTTATTTAAAAATGATAAGAACTCACTTTTATCACTTAAAATAGCATCAAATTAATTATAATAGTGCTATTATTACTAGTAATAATAATAATCAATAATAAAAAAATAATTAAAAATAATAGTAATGATAATTAACAATTATTTTTAATAGTATTAAAATTATTTTATAAAATTTAAAAAATTTATTCTGATATTAGTACTAACATCAGAATAGAATAAATTTATTAATTGATAATATAAATAATATTAATTGGTAATAAATAGATCAGATGCAATTAAAAAATGTAACTTTATAATTACAAGGTAGAACCCGTCAAATTTTGACCAAAGAAAATTTTTAAGAAGGAACTATTTCATTGACTTATAATAAACCTATAAAATTTGTTACAATAAAAAATGCATTTTATATTGGTGAGTCTAACTCTGAAAAAAAAAAAAAAAAAAAAAAAAAAAAAAAAAAAAAAAAAAAAAAAAAAAAAACCGATATTTAACATTAAAATAACAAAATACTATTTCTATAAAAGTCAGAAATTATTAAAGGTAAACTTTTATCGTACATGTAAGCAGTAAAAAATAAAGATCTGTTATTATGACAAAGTTATCAATTAAGGTTCTTATGCTAGTATTCCAAAATGAAACTAATCGTTGGGGGGGGGGGGGGGGACCGTAATACTTACCCATCATAATATAAAATCTGAAAATAAAACGCGTGGAAACTATCTATGGCAATTCCGAAATAAAATTTAAACGTATAAATAAATAATTTTAACATGTATAATAATGCTCCATAAATGAATTTCTGACGAGCCAATTTCGACAAATTATATAAAACGCCAAAATACTCGAGTAGTACCGGATTGCGTAAAAGAAACATCCTTACAATTTACTGTGTCGGATTAAGCGTCTCATTTCCAATCAAAATATATCTGAGAATTGAAATTTGAATGAATTACAGGGTCATGAAAAATTGAAGAATTTGGAAAACAGGATTACACACATCTCGGCAACTAATGATTCGATCGACTTCGTTTTTAATGAAAAAAATTGTGTTATTTTATTGCCTTTTACGACCATTCCTTAAAATAAAAAATTTCGAAAATTTTTATGTACCTTTCATCAGAATGAATTTTTCGCGAGTCCGAAAAAAATAGTTCCGGATAATCGAGGTTACTGATATTAAATAGGCTTCGTCCCATTCTTACATACTAAGTACATACAAAATTTCAAGTCTCTATGTCAATTTGTTCAGGAGATAGAGCAGTTACAGACAGACAGACACACACAGATTGACGGACGGCAATTTTTTTTTCTAAAAATATATTTTTCGGATTCTCCAGCATCTGAAACGTGTAAATCCGTCAAAAAAAATTTTCGATTTTCAAAACGATTGCAAGATTTACCCTATACTACGTATGATGGGTAAGTAAAAAAGCAAACTTTATTCAACTTTGACTCAATCTCAGAAATTTTCCCGTGAAATCTAAACCCGGCATTATTTTCACCATATCAAAATTTACAAATGCGCATTTCGTATTTGTATTCACCTTTTCAAAAAAAAAAAAAAAAAAAAAAATGGCATTTTAATAATAATTTTGATTTAAAACGTGAAGTCTCAATGTTATTAACTGAAACGGATATTAAACTGCTGCTATTTTTTTTTTTTTTTTTTTTTTTTTTTTTTTTTTTTTAAGTGTAAATCAAATTTTTTTTAAATGAAGCCAAAATTTACCGGGTATTATAACAGAAGATATTTAAATTTCAATTTTTTAACTTTTAATGAGAAAATGGCAACATAAAGATACAGTAATCATATTTTTCCTTTTTTTTTTTTTTTTTTTTTTTTTTTTTGCTTTTAATAGAAAAGTAGTTCTCCTGTTGCCATGATTAGAAAAACGGTATTAAAAAATACAAAAAAAAAAAAAAAAAAATCTCAAAAACAAATTTAGATACAATTTTCAAACAAATTTCATTTAAAAGTACACTTTTTCCCTTACAGGATGATGTAAAAATTAAAAATGGGCGATATTAAGACGTTTAAAAAATTGTAGTAGCAAAAATTGCAATACCGAAATTTCATTTAAAATTTGAAAGTGTTGCCATTCGCAATATGACGTATGCGTTACGCGCAGATACGTTTGGACTTTATAATATAGATATTTTTAAATGAGTACACACATATATTATATAAATATACAAATACACAGAAAAATAACTAAAACCCAGGAAAGCCCTCTAATACCCAGAAAGACCGACAGATACCCAGAAAAACCCACAAATATCCAGAAAAACCCGGGTAGGTTGGGTTTTTGCCAACCCTGTTAGAAATAAAATACTATGGTAAATTAGAGTTTTCCCGCTTCAAGGACTTCCATTTATCTTTTATCAGAATTTTTGTGGAATAATATTTGCCTTATTTAATGAAAACTATTCGGATGTGACAATCCCAAAACTTTTTTTTTTTTTTTTTTTTTTTTTTTTTTTTTTTTTTTATTATTATTATTTCATACACTGTAAAAAAAAATCTGTAAAGATACTAAACATTTTCTTGGAAACTGGGATTCCAATAACTTTTCATGTAACGATAACAGAAAAAATCCATGTAACTGATTCTAAAACTTGATTTTTTTTTACAGGAAAAGTTCTCGGAATCCCAGTTTCCTAGAAAAAGCTTAGTACTTTTACAGATTTTTTTTTACAGTGTACATCATGTTAATATTTCCAGAAAAAGAAACACATACGTTTGAATTTAAAGAAACATCAACGGTTTGCTAATAATTAATAAAACTGTTATTACTATTAAATGCTGAAACATAAGGGAAATCATAATAGCAAATGTATCGACATATGCTACCACTATTATGCGCTGGAATTAACAAAAACAATTTTTAAGACAAAATAATACTCAATAAAAGACATGTCCTATAAATAGGATGTCAGGGCCGAAGAGGATAAAAACTGTGGTATAACCATGGATTTAAATCTATAAATTAGAAAACCTGCTTAAAACAAAAATTTTCCTACACCCGTGCGATTCCTTCTTAGCAAGTTTGATTATTTATCAAATGCATCATCTACTATCACAAAAAAAACCGCTTAAAGCGGAATTTTCAAGTTTCTTGTGATCAGGCCCTGATTACCGAACAGGCACGAGAAGCATGGGCTTCCCCTAGAAAATTTTTAAGGGAACGGAATACTGAGAAAACAGGGGACAACAAATTTCATATTGAATTAATTCCATTTCAAAACTCTAGTTTCTTTTTAAACTATCAATCCTACAATATATATTTAGAAGTGTTTCATAAAAATAGCTTTCATAACAAATTAATTTTTCATGTAATAGATCAAATTCGACTAACTGATCGCAATTCTTCAGTTTGTTTCTTATTTTAAATGTATGTTTATTTAGTTCACTGAGTTTAAGTAATACTGAATTTGGTTTGTGTGAGCAACCTAAAATATTGATAGTTACGGACGACATACAACCCCATATCATAACTCCTCCTCCACCATGTTTTACTGTTGGTACCAAGTTCTGTTTGCGAAATTCTTCCCTGGGTTTTCTCCACACCAAGATTCTACCGTCAGAACCAAATATATTAAATTTACTCTCATCAGCAAATATAACTTTATTCCAGTAATCAGAATTCTTTTTTATGTTGGATTTTGCGAAAGCTAGTCTGAGTTTTCTATTCTTTTCACTTACGAAGAATTTTTTCCTGGCTACTCTACCGTGATATCCAGCAGATCAAATTACCCTTCTAATAGTTTCAGGATTAACAATTATTCCATATAATGCTTGTAAATCAGCAGCAACTTTTAAAGCAGTATTTCTTGAATTTTTTTTTTAATATTTCGAACGATAATTCGCTTTATTCCATTGGATAGCTTTGATGGTCGGCCAGGTCTTCTTTTATCCTGAATCATATGATTCTTTTTATATCGTTTAATGATACTGAAAACTGTTGAACGACTCAAGTTAACTGTTCCAGCAGTTTTTCTAATAGATTTTCCACGTTCAATATGCAAATTAATAACTAATTTTCGAATTTCGGACGAAGTTTCTTTTCGTTTAGCATTCATGGCTACACAGAGCTAAAAAACACAAAAATTCCAAAACAAACTGGAGAGAAATACTGCAGACGATTTTATAAATTATTGCCAATTGCTTTTAAGTAAAAATAAAACCCCCAAAAATATTTTTATTGCTTATTTCAGACGATTTTTGTTGCATATATAATGGTGTCCCACCACTTATGTGAGCTATTTTTTGCTCCGTTCTAAACATTTGTATTTTTATTAAATTAATATTTTAATATTTTGACAAAATGTATATTATGTAATAATCTTTACTAAATTTAAGTATGAAACACACCCACAAAAAATGTGTACATATTTTTTTAATTTATTTGATTAGTTTCCTTTTGTAAAGCACAAGTGTCCCATCATTTATGTGAGACACTGTAGATATTTTACGCTGTGAATGCATTCTGAATTCAAGTTTTTTTTATCCAATTTATAATTTTACAGTCATACCATGCAAAATCTTTTTATATGTTTTTCTTGATTGTATCTAATATTTATGTAAAAGGAAAATAAAAAAAGTTGTTTGGTGAAATATATGTGAATTAAATTGAGCCACTCTTTGGAATAATTTTTGTAAGCATGGTGAGTTTCTAGGTATGTTGAATTAAAAAAAACTCTTCTCAAATGAAGGGGGCCCTGAAATGACACTGTGCTTTCCATAGCTTCAAAGGTTAATCAGGCCCTGCTTTTGATTCCATCTTAGAAACTTTTACTATATCTCAAAACCCTCCGAAATGATAACTCTAGATACGCCACTGCCTCTGACTGAGTATGCGTTCGGAAAATTAAAAAAAAATCTAATTTAACGGGCCTGCTGCGTGCTCAGTTGACCTCTTAAAGTGACCATCTCGAGGGCAATATATCCCGCAAGTAAAAAATGACCCAGCGTAGGCTATTATAGCCAAGGTAAGCAACTTTCACTCCTTTTTCTGAATGTACCATTTATCGAACACATGTTGATTGAGAAAGAAATGGAATCTAAAGGAACTGGAATCTCTCAAGGTTCAATAGTTTAGACTCTTTTTCTCTTCTTTTTCTCTTCTTTTTCTATCTTTTGGATGTTGACAGAAGATACTTTTACAGTCAGCTGGTGGGAGCTTGTCTTTGTTTTGGATTTTGTTCGGTATATAGGAGAATAAAGGGTAAGTCTGTACTATTAATCTATATTTTTAGGGGTTCATTCATCTGACGAAACTTTATTCGTCTCTGTCCTCTGTCTGTCCGTCCGTCACTCGGTCCGTACCAATGGTGTAGTCGTAAAAAAAAAAAAAAAAAAAAAAAAAAAAGATTTATATACGCTCTAAGCAGAGAGAATACGTTCTAGACAGAGCGTATACCCTAGTGTGTGCATACTATAGCTTTCTTGAGAAACAGAAGGTAATTATTTGAAGGTTTTGCTCTTTCTAAAAAAAATTCCAGAAGGTATACGGCGTATATCCGCATGTACCCTCCACTACATCACTGGACTGTACACAGAAAGTGTTTAAGTCAGGTGCTTCAAAATTTGTATCCTTACAGCTGAACATCTCGTGTCACACAATAATTCATAAAATTTTGAAAAAGTCCATTATTTTATTTAAATTAATTTTTTCGATGTCGTCCGTTCATTTTTGCGGAATAAATTTTAAAACAGAATCTTAATTTTAAGGTTTTGAGTGTAGACATCATAGCTTGGAAGTAAAGCATCTTGCTTATAAGTATAGAAGGTTCTTAGTTCGGTCCCAGATGTTGTAAGTTGAAATTTTCATATTAAGATGATTTAATCAAAAGAAATTTCATACGTTTTATTTTGCCAATTTAACGGTTATTATTATTTGTTTTATGACTGACATTCATAATATTTTTTGGAATTAATTTTTTTTTATTTTAAAAACTATTGAAATTTATTAATGATTCAGCATTTTGAATTTCTTTTCAATATTTTTTTTTGGTTTTTCGAAATTAAAATTTTATTTATATCTCCTCAAATTTTTTAGCACTTTCCGATTTAACATTTTTCAGTGTAGCATAAAAGTGTTTATGAAATCGATTTGTCTGTCCATCTGTCCACGCTTTAAATGCCGTAAATAGACTCGGATTAACATGCAATTGATATATGTTATTGATATTTACCATGACATGTTTTGTATCGAATAGGAAGTATTGCATTAATGGTTCATTTACTGGGGCACTCAAAAGATTAATCCAGCATTAGTGTCACCTCGTCGAACTCACGGCTGAAAATCTAGGATTAGTTAAATTTCGAATCGCGTATTACAACGCAACTGGTTTGCCGACTAATATCTTGGAGATAAACTTCTAAAATCCGATATCAATAAATAAAAACTTTGTTAAATCACCATAAAAAGATAAAATAAACAGGACGCGTTTCGAGCTGCAAAATCCTGTAACAATCCTGCTGCAACGTCCTGTTTATTTTATCTTTTTATGGTGATTTAACAAAGTTTTTATTTATTGATATATATTTATCGCCAGTATTTTCGGTGTTTCTCAATATTCTAAAATCCGATTTTAGCGTTTGTCTCGTAGGTTTACCATTGTGCTTTTCTGCACCCGAAAGTATGAAAAATTGGAGGATTGAAAGCAAGAAAACATAATGGTTGGCAAACCTATTCCTGAAACTGGTTTTTTAGGTGTTTTCGACCAGGATACGACTTGGCAGACCGATTGCGTTTTAATATGCGAATCGAGATTTAACTAATATTAGATTATCATCCGTGAACTTGATGATGTGACTACTTGTACTGATGCCTCCCAGTCTAAAATGTATTGAAATTGATATAAATCACCGAATTTCATGACAAGGTGATTGATAGAATTAGAACATTCATTATATTTATCGTTCATTTACAGAAACACACAAAAGAATTCGGTTACAGGACTACCTTTGAACAATAACTATTGGAATTGCGTTTTCAATTTTGGTATCGGCTTTTAAATTTAGTAACTAACATTTTTGCGTGTCACTCTTTCTATATAAATTCTATATCTTGTATACAGGGCTGCATAAAAAAAACACATAAATTTTTATGCATGTAGTTTATATAGATACAAACCAATATATCACGTACAGAGTTTCTCAAAGAATTCGAATCATTTTCTGACTGTATAGACGGGAATGGATTAAATTGGGTTTCCAAATGGTTTAATTAAGCGTGCTATTCAAATTTATTAAACGGCGAAATTTTGTTACATTATATTGAATGTGATGAAAAGTGTTTCATATCATAATCCATGCCTGGCGCATATTTTTTTTCTTTCTTGTTTTTTCCTAGTCACAAACCTTACAAAGTCCTTTTGTATGTTTTTTTTTTTTTTTTTTTTTTTTTTTTTAATATATAAATTAACAATTAATATTTTTTTATTTAACATTTGTAATAACGTATAGGTTTTTGATTTTTTCTGACAGTTTTGGGTTTGAATTCTTTTTAATTTTGATAACAAAATTATTCTCATTGAAATGACGTTAATCGTTACTATCCAAATAAACTTACTGAAGTTTGAAGATTACTTCTTAGATTGAAATATAACCAATGTACTTATTTTGTGTACTGATTCAGTTCATATTGCTATTATATTAAGTTACAGAAGATTTTTTTGGAGATATTTGGAAAATAGGGTATTACAACAGGGTTTAACAGATGTTATAGCTTTCTGATGTTTTCTGCATTTTATAACACATGACTTGTTCAGAAAAGTAACCTATATTTTAAGTTTAAAGAGTGAAACATGTGTATAAAATGAAGGAATCGCCAACAGTGCAAAGAGGAATTAAGCAAAATTTTATTATTATTGTTCTTACTAAATGTCAAAACATAAAATAAAGGAAGTTATTATAAGAAAGGCTTAGCAATATACTGTCATTTCTATAAGAGAAAGTAACAAAAGTAATTGTTAAAACAAAAATATCGCTAGATGAAAAGACTTGTACTATTAATAATACACCAGACCGGAAAAGGGTTAAGGGGTCTCAGGAGTTGATCGATACGGAAAAACATGTAAACAGAGCTCTCGCTTTGAGTTCATATAAAACCAGAAGTATTCAGTGTAATTAATTTAAACTTTCTGATATTTTAAAAGTATGTTTGTAGTCTTATAAAATTATGAAATGAAGTACTTCAATGTAATATAATAAGAAATATAGCAAGATTTATGTAACACAATTTTCGAAAAAAAAAAAAAATATATGTTATATCACCAACACCAAGATTATCTTAACATTGAATTGACATAAGAACCTAATTTTTCCTTTAAATGATCCGGAAACTTTACACTATAGAATGAATTAAGGCTATAACTATCAAACAAAAACAACATTATTAAAAAAACTCTCAAATTTGAAAATTTAAAAAACTCTTAAAAAATACAACTTTTTTTTCATTAAAAATACTCAAAATATTAAACTATCTAAACTATATTAATTCATTCTATAGATAATGATGTTATATGCATGCTAAACAAAAATTAAGCCATCCCATCAAATAGTTTCTTTTTAATCTTGGTGTTAGTTGTCAAAAATCAAGTTTTGAGAAAACTTGATGGATAAAGTTGAAAGCGATTGATAAAGTTGAAATTATATGGGTGCGGCTATGAAAGTGTTAATACATAAATGTTTATATATTTTTATGCTGTTTTTTGCATTGAGTTAAGAATTAATTGGAGAGTCAAACTAGATCACAAAAAAAAATTTCACCAAGTCTAATCTAACGTAATTTTCACCAAGCTTTTCATTCTCATTGTAATCTTCACATGAAAATATTTTTATTGTTAAAAAGGAAATAGTGTAGTTTCCGTTGGCTTAGAATTGCCAGCAATAATTAAAAAGATCATCTAGACATATGAAATAAATTTCTCGTGTACGTGTAAATATATATTTTATTTTAATTTAAACTGTTTGACATTGTTATTATTTGACCATTTAAAGTAGGATGTAATTAAACCCATGGAGTAAAGAGCGAGAATAAAGACGAAGTGTAGTGGCTGGGATGACGCAAAAAAGTAACTGCTACATTCGGTTCTAGTTCTAACACGTGTTTTCGCAAAAAAGAAGAAAACTTTTGCTAATACAGTTTTTAATTCCTAATACAATGAAATGCGACTTATTTAAGAATGCTTAAATATAGGCATATCATTTTCATTTAGTAAAAAAAAAAAAAAAAAAAAAAAAAAAAAAAAATGCACGGGTGATGTAAAAGAATTCGCTACGTGTCCCACGTGCTTGTTTTGTTTGGGGCGAATGAGAGCATTTGAATTTGAATGATAACGCTCTTCATATTGCAAACTGTTTTTACTGCATACTGCATCTCCACCTATTTCTTTCCTCCACAAATTAAACCCGCATTTATTGTTTTTAACACTTTTAAAAAATGCATCATTTTATAGTTTTCTGCCTTTTTAAATATTCACGAGTAAAAACATTTTTTATGACATAATTTTCAATATTTGCCTGCTTTTAACACGTAATCATTTAATTTTAATTTCATAGGATATTTTCTGTTTATGATAGTCGCGTGTAAATATTTTTTTTTTAATTTAAAGGAAATATTGTTCTTTGTGAAGGTTTTACAGTTCGTAACAAATTAAAATAATAAGCTTTTCTAAAATATGTAAAAAACATCTCTGGAAATACTGAAATTCTGAATTTAAAATGGAAACAAACCCTCAAAAAATGAGTAAATCAAAAAATTAAATGCGATCTGCCCAGCAGGAGCTTCCAATGTATATCGTTATCAAAGCGATTAAACATCTACTCATGTTTTTAGTTCTATAAAACTTTTTAAATGCAACGATTTTGATCAACTTTAACATTAAATATTTCTTAAAATAATTCTTCAATTTAAAAACTGTCTGCATAAACGTGTTTATTAAACATTTCTATATAGCACCATCCATTTTCATTTTTAGGTAGTTTTCATTACAAAAAGTAAAAAGCTACCTATTGCAGCCGTCCGTCCGGAGGAAAGCACTTCCAGAAAATTTTGGTATATTTTCACCGATCATGACCGCCAGACCCCGAAACCACCCTCCGTTCAAATGTTGACATACAGGGTGTTTCTAAATTCATGGTACAAACTTTAAGGGGTGATAGTACACATCAAGACAAAGAATATTAAATAGGAAATTAAGGGTCCCCAACGTCTTCCGAAAAAGATAGGTGCCATTAAAGTTCTGGGTCCAAAAATTCAAATGGTTATAAAAAACAGAAAAATTGGTCGATTCGTTTGCGGTTTTTACTAAAAGTATTCTTTATGTCATTATTGTCTTGAAAATAAATTATAAAGAAAAATTTCAAAAAATACCGATAGAGGGCGCTTTAGACTTTGGAGTAACGAACAACTATTTTTTACCATTATTTTTTGCATCTCATTAATTTTTTTTAGAAGCTTAGATATAAAGTTAAATTTTGAGATGAAAATCTTAATCGTTGGGAGTGGTTAAGTAGCGTAAACTGAATTGTGTTAAATGGGGGTGGGAAGGTTCAAATTTCAAATGATTATAAAAAACGGAAAAATTGGTCGATTCGTTTGCGGTTTTCGCTAAAACTATTCCTTATGTCAATATTTACTTGAAAATAAATTTTAAAGATATCTTTCAAAAATAACCGTCAGAGGGCGCCTTATACTTTAGAGTAACCAACAATTATAATTAATTATTATTTTTTGTATCTAATTAAATGCTTGTAAAAGTTCAAACTTATATTTTGAGCTCAAAATCTGCATCGTTGTGAGTAATTAAGTAGCGGAAAATTGAACTATGTTCGAGGGTTAGGGAGAGTAACATTTCAACTACTGAACACAGTTAGTTTGCGCTTCTTAACCCTACTATCGATTTAGAATTTGAGCTCAAAATTTTAGTCTAAGCTTTTACAAGCATTTAATTAGATGCAAAAAATAACGGTTAAAAATAGTTGTTGGTTACACTAAAGTTTAAGGCGCCCTCTAACGGAGTTTTTAAAAATTTATCTTTAAAATTTATTTTAAAGGAAATATTGACATACAGAATTGTTTTAGCAAAAATCGCAAACAAATCAACCAATTTTTCCTTTTTTTTTTTTTTTTTTTTAATAAACAATTGAAATTTGAACCTCCCCACCCTCATTGAACACAGCTCAGTTTGCGCTACTTAACCACTCCCATCGATTTAGATTTTCAGCTCAAAATTTAAGTTTATGTCTAAGCTTCTAAAAAAATTTTATGAGATGCAAAAAATAACGGTAAAAAATAGTTGTACGTTGCTCCAAAGTCTAAAGCGCCCACTATCAGCATTTTTTTTAATTTCATCTTTATAATTTATTTTCAAGTTAATACAGACATAAAGAATAATTTTAGTGAAAATCGCAAATCAATTGACCAATTTTTCCGTTTCTTATAATCATTTGAAATTTGAACCTCCCCCACAGTTCAGTTTGCGCTACTTAACTACTCCCAACGATTTTGATTTTGAGCTCAAAATTTAAGTTTATGTCTAAGCTTCTAAAAAAAATTAATGAGATGCAAAAAATAATGGTAAAAATAGTTGTTCGTTACTCCAAAGTCTAAAGCGCCCTCTATCGGCATTTTTTGAAATTTTTCTTTATAATTTATTTTCAAGACAATACTGACATAAAGAATAGTTTTAGTGAAAACCGTAAACGAATCGACCAATTTTTCTGTTTTTTATAATTATTTGAATTTTTATACCCTAAACTTTAATGGCGCCTATCTCCTTCGGAAAACGTTTGGGACCCCTGATGTCCTATTTAATATTGTTTGTCTTGATATGTACTATCACCCCTTAAAGTTTGTACCATGAATTTAGAAACACCCTGTATATATATATATATATACAGGGTGATTCCAAATTTTTTTTACAATAAAAGAGGGGTGATAGTACACATCAAGACAAACAATATTAAATAGGAGACCAAGGGTCCAAAACGTTTTCCTAAGGAGATAGCCGCCATTAAAGTTTAGGGACCAAAATTTCAAATAAACATAAAAAACGGAAAAATCGATCGATTGATTTGCAGTTTTCACTAAAATTATTCTTTATGTCGGCATTTTCTTGAAATTAAATTATAAAGATAAATTTCGAAAAATGCCGATAGAGGGCGCTTTAGACTTTAGAGTAACGAACAACTATTTTTTGCCGGTATGTTTTGCATCTCATTAAATGTTTTCGTAAGTTTACACTCAAACTTAAATTTTGAGCTCAAAATCTGTAGTTGGGAGTGGTTAAGTAACACAAACTGAGCTGTGTTCAGAAGGTTCAAATTTCAAATGATTAAAAAAAACAGAAAAATTGGTCGATTGATTTGCGGTTTTCACTAAAACTATTCTTTATTTAGGTATTTTCGTGAAAATAAATTATAAAGATAAATTTCAAAAAATGCCGATAGAGGGCGCTTTAGACTTTAGAGTAACGAACAACTATTTTTTGCCGTTATTGTTTGCATCTCTTTAAATGATTTAGGAAGGTTAGACTTAAACTTAAGTTTTGAGCTAAAAATCTGAATAGTAGGGAGTGGTTAATTAGCACAAACTGAACTGTGTTCAAGGGGGAGGGGGAGGTTCAAATTTAAAATAATTATAGAGAATGGAAAAATTGGTCGATTCGTTTGCGGTTTAAAATAAAACTATTCTTTAAGTCAGTATCTTCTTGAAAATAATTTTTAAAGATAAATCTCAAAAAATTCCGTCAGAGGGCGCCTTAAACTTCAGAGTAACCAATAATTCATTTTAACCATTATTTTTTGGTTCTAATTAAATGCTTGCAAAAACATTTTAAATGTTCTCGGAAGCTTAGATTTAAACTTAACTTTTGAGCTCAAATCCTGGATCCATATGAAAAGTTAAGAAGCGCAAACTGAAGTGTGTTCAGGAGTTAAAATTTAACCCTCTTTCCTCCTCGAGCACAATTAAATTTTTCGCTACTTAAACACTCCCAACGATTCAGAATTTCAGCCTAAAATTTAAGTCTATGCATTTGAAAGCATTTAATGAGATTAAAAAAATAACAGTTAAAAATAGTTGCACGTTATTCCGAAGTCTAAGGCGCCCTCTATCGGCATTTTGTGAAATTTATCTTTAAAAATTATTTTCAAGAAAACACTGATTGATCAAGAAAACTGCTGATTTAAAAATTAGTTTTAGCAAAAACCGCAAACGAATCGACCACTTTTTTTCGTTTTTTACAGTTATTTGAAATTTGAACCCTCTGAACACAGCTAAGTTTGTCTACTTAACCACTCCCAGCTATTCAGATTTTGAGCTCAAAATTTAAGTTCAAGTCTAAGCTTACGAAAGCATTTAATAAGATGCAAAAAATAACGCCAAAAAGAGTTTTACGTTACTCCAAAGTCTAAAGCGCCCTCTGTCGGCATTTTTTGAAATTTATCTTTATAATTTATTTTCACGAAAATACCTAAATAAAGAATAGTTTTAGTGAAAACCGCAAATCAATCGACCAATTTTTCCGTTTTTTATAATCATTTGAAATTTGAACCCTCTGATCACAGCTCAGTTTGTGTTACTTAACCACTCCCAACTACAGATTTTGAGCTCAAAATTTAAGTTAGAGCCTAAGCTTACGAAAACATTTAATGAGATGCAAAAAATACCAGCAAAAAATAGTTGTTCGTTACTCCAAAGTCTAAAGCGCCCTCTATCGGCATTTTTTGAAATTTATCTTTATAATTTAATTTCAAGAAAATGCCGACATAAAGAATAATTTTAGTGAAAACCGCAAATCAATCGACCGATTTTTCCGTTTTTTACGTTTATTTGAAATTTTGGTCCCCAAACTTTAATGGCGGCTATTTCCTTAGGAAAACGTTTTGGACCCTTTGTCTCCTATTTAATATTGTTTGTCTTGATGTGTACTATCACCCTTCTTTTATTGTAAAAAAAATTCGGAATCACCCTGTATATATACAGGGTGATTCCAAATTTTTTTTACATTTTATATATTACACATAATTATGTTTATTTCTTGCAAAGAATTCTTTAATTTTTGTAATACATTAGTAGCAGTCAGTTATTTGATCCTTCGGCATGTGTCATATCATTGGTATAGCAAAGGACATACACTTTTTTGTACCTTTCATCCACGTCCGGAAGTTTGTAGCACGTTGTGTATAACAAGAACGAGGTGCTTATTTCTTATCTCGTTCAACCACTTTATATCCAAAGTACATATGATAGGCGCATCGATGCTTTTTCAAAGTTAGCTCCCCGCACACACAGCAAAAAGAATCGGGTTCATTAACGCATCCTCTAGACATGTTTTACAAATTGTAGAGGAAGATATGATAATTATAATAAAAATTTAATTAAAAAGTCTTACAGAACAAAGAAATAGTAGTATATTTGCCCCGAAAGATAAGTTTGCACTGTCAGGGATTTGCGTTAAAGTCAAATACTGTGGGGGTGGCTAGAGCTGTCTGTTCTGCTAACATAAAATTTATTAGGGGACATCTGTTTCTACTCTCTTGCTGTATCTTCTATCGTTGTAATAAGAAAAAAGAATGTTTGTGTGAATCAAATACATGAAAGAGAATAATATAATATAATTATAATGCCTATACGATGCCTACATACTCCAAAACGTATTAATGAAATTTCTCAAAATTGGAGGGTGATAGAAAATTTTTACAAACATATTCTTTTTCAGCAGCTTGAAATCTATAAGAAACACCCAACGTATATAGAGAAATCGAAAGTTCGTTAAAATTTGTTTATCAGTGTAATCAATGGCAATATAGTGTATATATATATACATATATATATATATATATATATATATATATATATATATATCTGATTTTTGTCATGCAATAACTAACGTATTTATGAACCGATTTGAATTAAACTCGGTATGTAGATAGTACATACAAATATCTCGACCGAGTTTGTTGGCCAGCATCATCCACCATCTTGTTTCAAAATGGCGGCTATTTAAAAAAAATTAAAAAAATTAAAATTTAAAATTAAATGCGAAAAAAATAAAAGTTGAAAAATATTCTTATTTTATGCGTTAGATCTTAAAACACCAATTCCAGAACACTTTTTATTTTGTCTATATCTTAAAAAATGATTGAGTTATAGCATTTTGAATTTTTCTTATGGCTGACATATTGAAACGATCTGATTTTTGTCATACTATAACTAACGAATTTATGAACCGATCTAATGAAACTTGGTATGTACATAGGACATACAAATATCTCGACTGAGTTCGTTGGCCAGCATCATCCGCCATCTTGTTTCAAAATGGCGACCATTTATTTTTTTAAACAATTTAAAATTTAAAATTAAATGCGAAAAAATTAAAAGTTGAAAAATATTTTTATTTTATGTGTTAGATCTTAAAACACCATATCCAGAACACTTTTTAATTTGTCGATATCTTAAAAAATGACTGAGTTATAGCACTTTGAATTTTTCTTATTGCTGACATTTTGAAACGATCTGATATTTGTCATGCTATAACTAACGTATTTATGAACCGATTTGAATGAAACTTGGTATGTACATAGTACATACAAATATTTCGACCGAGTTCGTTGGCCAGCATCATCCGCCATCTTGTTTCAAAATGGCGGCCGTTTAAAAAATTTTAAAAAAAATTTAAATTAAAAAAAAATGCGAAAAAATTAAAGTTGAAAAATATTTTATTTTATGAGTTAGATCCTAAAACACCGAATCTAGAACACTTTTTACTTTGTCTATATCTTAAAAAATGATTGAGTTATAGTACTTTGAATTTTTCATATGGCTGACATTTTGAAACGATCAGATTTTTGTCACATGATAACACTCGCATTTATAAATCGATTTGGATGTAACTTGGTGTGCACATAGTACTTAATAAAGCCTGGACTGAGTTCGTTAACCAGTTCTATCCGCCAACTTGTTTAAAAATGGCGGCCATTTAAATTTTTAAAGTAATTTAAAATTTGAAATTTGGTACAAAAAAGTGAGAAATTGAAAAAGATTTTTTTTTTATGCATTTGACCTTGATACAAAGATTCCAAAGCATTTTTTGTTTCGTCTGTATCTTAAAAAATGTCTGAATTATAGTACTTTTAATTTCTAGTGTTGATCACATTTTGAAATGATCTGGTTTTCGTCACGTGATAACACGCGTATTTATACACCGATTTGGATGAAACTTGGTGCGTAGATAGGACATACTTATGCCTGGATCGAGTTTGTTGGCCAGTTCCAACCGCCATCTTGTTTCAAAATGGCGGAATATTATTTTTTCTAAATTTAAATTTTAAAATTAGGTGCAAAAAAGTAAGAAATTGAAAAAGATTTTTCTTTTGTGTTTTGACCTTGATACAAAGATTCCAGAGCATTTTTTGTTTCATTTATGTCTTGAAAAATGGCTGAGTTTTACCACTTTTAATTTCCAGTGAGACTGACATTTTGAGACGGTCTTAAATTTGTCACGCGTTAATACGCATATTTGTAAACTTATTTCGATATAACTCCGTATGTTCATGGTACATACCAATGTGTTGACCGAGTTCACGGGCCAATTTTATCCGCCATCTTGTTTCAAAATGGCGGCCACTTAAATTTGTCAAAAATCTTTTAAATGTATAATGATGTATAAGCAAAAAATTAGAAATTGAAAAAAGATCTTACATAATCGTGTTCCACTATTTTGAGCTTGGTATATTTGATTTATATAACTTAATATAAAATAAATAAATAAGTATATGAAAGCTACCTCTTTCTCCCGGCATTGCCGGAAGGACTTTTTTGTATGCTGTAGTTTTCTTAATATTAATTAAAAAAATATCCTTGACAGCTTCAGTGGCAGTTAGTTACTTTTACTTTCGTTCTTTTTTTCCTTTTTAATTTCTAAGCTGCAAAAATTGTTTACTACTCCTTAAAAATTGTATAGTATTGTATATAATTGTTAGAGTATTTGAAATTAATGCATTTCTTTAAATAGCATAATTGGTACAATATTCATTGAATCATAATAATAAGCTGGTTCATTTCGAGTTTCAATTATGCATAAAATGTAGCTTCAACTTAAAAATTCTACTAACCATTTCTTGAATTAATGACACAAGCCTGAAACGCTTGTGTTTTTCAAGTTTTAATAATTCATCTTTATATGTATTTTTTACTGAATATGAAAATGACCTTCATTTTTAACCATCACGTCAGATTTTTTTGCAGATCGCAAATTTCAAAATTAAAAAGTATGTATATACAGTCGGCTCTCGTTAATTCGAAATCGGATAAATCGAATCTTCGCTTCATTCGAATTAAGCACGAAGTCCCGAAATTTTTAATGACAGAATAACGTTAAAATGTTTCGTTTATTCGAACTCATTTTCTCTTGACTTCGTTTAATTCGAACTACCAAGTTTTCCGATTTTTCCCTTTTCCTTATTTTCTCATGGATTTTACTCTCTTGAAATAACTTCCTTTCTTTCATTTTTATTAGAATTGTTCTGAACTAGTATGCATATAATTTTATGAATCTTATATTCGCTTTCTTAGTCCTCGTTTGTCCATCAATGACAGGGCCGTAGCAAGGTGTTTTGAGCCCCCCCCCCAAAAAAAAACTATAACTTTGGGCCCCCCCCCTCCCCCCCACTGTGAGATGAAATCTTGCATCTCACATTTTTCATTACGTTCATGGGAGTAATTGGTTTCGTTTCGCCAAGCGTCGGCTCTGGTGCGCGCCTGTAAAGTTTGTTTTTACGCGATACATCGCTTTGCTGCTTGCCGATGCGAAGCGCATGCGCAATAGTTCTAATCATCGCGGCTCTTTAAAGGAGGCGGTCAGCCCATGACGTTTTTCGATCACCGCAAATCGGAAATCGCTTATATTGTTTTAAGGGTTTTGATTTGTCTTTGATGTTTCGCCAACTTTTTAAATTTGATCAATAGATTTAAATATTTCGTTCGTTTACATGTGTACACCCCGTTAATTTTTAGATATTAAAAATTTCGTTAATTTGAATTAGAATACGTTTGGTGTTACTGCTGTCATGACGTGAATTTTTTGGGAGCGCAGGGCTTCGGGCCCGGTTCACCGGTCACCGTCCCTAGGATGAACGGCGAAGTTAATAAGTCCGCCGTCGCCTCTTAAGGCTCCTTGAATTTTAATAGTATTATAAAATGTTTTTTTATTTCAAGTTCAAATTCAAGTACGATTATTTTAATAGGTTTTGTACTGCTCCTTACGTCTATGTGAAATTCTATTCAAGATAAACTTTTTAAAAATTGAGGAATCGTTACGGCAATTCGGTGGCCATAAGGTGAAGATCTTTCTTCCTTCTCACGATGGATTTAATAAAGAAGATATTGTTATTAAAAGGTCTACTCATCATTTTATTTTAAACACAACAAAGTAAGATCATTCCATTTTATTATTTTTGTTTCAACTGCTTACCTAAAAGAACCATAGCGGCTATTGCAAAATAGCTTTTAAACGCAATGTACGACTTTAACGGCCAAATTAGATTATTTGCAAATTCCATTATCTAAACCACCCATTAATTCACACGACATTTGGTGCCGCGAAAGCAGTTGCTCTTTTACTAAAATTTAATTTAATTGCTATTTTATTTGAAGAAATAAAAAGTGAGAATTATAAGATTTAGTACACTTACAAAGAAGAATATATTTTGTTACTATATTAATATGACAAGTTCAATATTTAGAAACTTAACAATAGTATTTGTTCGAACGATTCTTCAGATTAGATTGAATTTCATGATGAAAAATGGTTATATTCCATTAATTCTATTTAAAGAATTGTATTTTAATGTTTGATTCTTAATGGCTCATTGAAGAACGTTATTCTTCTTTTGAATGATTAGTTGGAAAATATTTTTAGATTAATCAGGTTTTGTTTTTGAAAAATAAAAGTTTGAAATAATTTGTGTTGTTGTTCTCAAGAACATTCTTTTTATTATTTTAAGAGGCTATGACTTTGGGTTTTCAAATTTTATGGCACTATTAAATCTCAATAAATTAAAAAAAATAATAATAATATCTATATTTGGTTTTAGAGAATGAAATATTGAAGTATTCTTGTAATATGGTCATTGTGCTGAGAAAATTTATATAAAATAAAAGATTAATATTTTTTTCTCTTAAGCTGAAATTCTTCACAAGATTTCGTAGCAGTCTATTTCCTACATAAATTTTTGAAGATTTTATGCTTATACATAAAATTTTATGTTCTACACATTTTAAATCAAGACATTTTCAACAATTAATGCAGATTTTCTCATAATTGACTCATTGATTTATTCTAATGCTATCTGAACTGTAATGTTCTCAATTTTAATCATACAGTTTTGCTTAGTGATAGGATGAGCTGGAGTCTACAAGGTGAAAATTTGTGAAATTAAGAAAATTTTTGCATTTATTTTATACTTGTTCTCAAGTTGTTCAGTTGTCAGTTGATGTCTCAAAATTGTTTGTAAAGGAACTCTCAGCTTATATTATATTTAAAAAGTTATGTTGCTTCAATATTTTTTTATTTCTATGATAAACTGTATTTATTTCAAGTTAAGAATTTTCACATCATCATCTCTTATGGAGTAAATGACAGCTTTTCACCAACTATATTCTCATGTTGCTCTCTAAAAAGGAAAGAAAGCAGCATTATTTATTTTTTTATTCTTGAGAAGAAGTAGACATGGGGCTTCTTCATTCCTGTTACTGATATAATATCTCATCATATATATATATACATTAAATAAACAAATCCTTACAGTTTTACACAGCTATATTAAAAAGAGTTCTTGCATTCCTCTACAGTAATCTTAACTATGTGTCGCTATTCATCATATTTTTTTTAAAGAAAAACGCTGTATCTAAGTATTGCTCTAAGATCATATAACTTGCTACCATTATGAAATATTTACCTGCAATAAAATTTCTGCTTCATTTTCAACAATTCCTGTAATGAAGAAGTTGGACATCCACTTGTGTGTTGTATCCATTTGTGTTGACCTCTTCTCTAATGATGTCATTGTTGATTATTTTACAGTGGAAGATAATTATTATAATCCCATACTTATCTGGAAAATTACTGTTTCATATTAACTCTATTAAAATTTATGCTTCATTTTCAACTTTGAAGTGAATGATGAAAAAGAGTCATGAGCATGTTAGTGTAACATATCCTTGCAATGCCTGATTCAATTTTATATTCCTCAAGGTTTGTTTGTAAAGCTAAAATATTCCCCAGCAAGCACAATTATTTTCTCTTAACTGTATGGCTAGACTTGATTATAGAAGATTTGTTGATGGGCCTTTTCTTTTGTAAGATGTATTATCCTTACTGAGGGGAATGGTTCACGTATCTGCTTCTAGAAATCAGTTTTGCTGTTTTTGAAAATTTTCTTTTTACTTTACTAACTTTTTTCAAATGAAGATTTTAATTTATTATGGAAAATTATAAAGATCACTTACCTTTAATATATATGTTGATTTTATAGATGTTTCATTAGAAATACCTGCAGTTACAAAACTTGCTATACAGGCATTCTCAAGATTTCTTTATTTATTGCCTTAATTCCCCATATTCTTATTATTGCCATTATGTTTTATTTTTAAATATACCCAAAGTCTCTAAATTTCATGTTGTCATATGCCTCAGTTTTTAAACAAAAATACAATGAAAATTTTTTATAAAGAATTATTATTATGAAGAAATTTGAAATTCAAGTTATTTTACATACAAAGTTATAAAAATAAGAAAAGCACAGTTCTTAGTACTATTTAACAGCGTCTTTTTATAAAGAAGTGTTCCATATGGTGGATCTTCAAAATTTACTAAGAAATTCAAAGAAGTGCTTATTGCTATCATCAATTGTGTCAACTACCTTACATGTGTCTCAATTATTTTTCTTTTAATATACAACTAGTGTATCTTCAAACGCATCATCAGTTCTCATCATTAGTGTTCCGTAATTCATCTGTGTAGTGCTTTCGAAAATGGTTCCTAAAAGCTAGTGAATTAGCTTCAAGTAAATGATGTACCAAGATGTTGTGTTGTCGCCCAATATTTCTTGACCAATTTCGTATATGATGTCTATCGAATTTTTAAAATTGATTCCTCTATGTGTATCATTAGAGAATACCACATAACTTCCAACATTGTCCACAACTTTTCCTTCTTAAAAAGATATTAAGGTAAACAGAAAAACTATCTACATGATATTGACTCTGTGTACTAAAACTGGTGACTTGTTTATCAACAACTATTGATGAACTCTTCATGCAAACTGCAATGATAGCTTTAGGGAATTAAAAACTATTTTGATCCCCAGAACATTAATGTTATCTTTTGCAGTCATACAATTCTTTAATATATATATATATATATATTTATCCTTTTTACACAGGGTATCAGTGGCCTTCAAAGGAGATCTATGCCCCCTGAAATTTTGTGTAACAGCATCAAAATACAGAGTATTTATTTGATATACTTCCTTTCAACTTTGTGTTTACTTATGTTAGATTAATACTTTATATTTACTTTTACAGATCTGATGACAAACTTCAGTACCTTGGAATTTGTTAGTCATTTTTGTAAGCCTGGTGTTTAATAATTCCTATGATGATTTCAACAAATAATATATTTCCTACATAATTATTATTTATTTGTTTGCTTGAAATATTTTATGTAAAGGATTTTATTTGTATTACGGTACACTTAAATTTTCAATTTTCCCATGATTGTGTCAAGTAATTGTTTAGTCTTGTATGAAAACATTTATTTTTTTCTGGGGATCCCCACCCAACCCAAATACCCACTTTGTCAACAAAACCATGGTTTTTACACGTATTTGAAGATTGTATCAAGTGATAGTGTAAGTTTTAAAGAATGATATATATTGAAAATGTTTATTGAGTAAATAATGCAATTTTTTCTGAGAAATATTTATATTAAAAGGTGTTTGTTGATATTACTTTTACAACAGATGTTTTCATTAGGCAATGAAAAGTTGGTAAGAGTAAATAAATCAACAGTGAAACACTTAATTTCAGACATGTCTTTCATATATATATAGTTGCAACTAGCTTAGCTATCTGTGTTTTATATTTTCGGTAGTCATTTAGTGCACAATTTGATTGCTTGTATCATGTGAAATACAGCTGGTTAAGTCCATTACATGTTTGTTACTAAATAAAAATGAATATATTATTAAAAAAAAAATAATAATAATAACTTATGGTATATTTAATACTGGCCAGTCTATTTACAGGAATGGCAGTCTATATTTACAGGAATGACAGTCTATATTTACAGGAATGACAGTCTATATTTAGAGTGATCACAGTTTATGTTTAGAGTAATGACAGTAAATACTCTAGTTTAAGAATACTAAATAAGTTATAAGTCCTAGGCAGTCAAATACTCAAGGTATTGTGACATTTGTTGCTTGTAAAATGCAACTTTCTTTTTGGTACCAATTGAAATGTTTGTGATCTCATTTTTTTATATGCTAATATTGATTTTGTTTAGCATTTATACTTAAGCATTTTGATGAAATTTATGAGATCTTAATGGAAGAAATTGCCATAAATTGTGAAAGTTGGCATTTTTATGGGTATTTATGGTATACATTTTTATACTGGCATTGTAATTTTTAATGTGCTATGTACATTTATGATGTATATTTTCTCTTTTCTCTCTCTTCCCTTTTGGTCACCATTACGAATGATTATTTGCAACAATTTAATTTTTGGCTATCAAAATTTTGATTTTCCCATCCTGATGTAAAAAATTTGTTTTTTACATCTGTCTGGCACATCAAAATTTTATTTGACGTTGGGGGGTATTGTGAGATGAAATCTTGCATCTCACATTTTTCATTACGTTCATGGGAGTAATTGGTTTCGTTTCGCCAAGCGTCGGCTCTGGTGCGCGCCTGTAAAGTTTGTTTTTACGCGATACATCGCTTTGCTGCTTGCCGATGCGAAGCGCATGCGCAATAGTTCTAATCATCGCGGCTCTTTAAAGGAGGCGGTCAGCCCATGACGTTTTTCGATCACCGCAAATCGGAAATCGCTTATATTGTTTTAAGGGTTTTGATTTGTCTTTGATGTTTCGCCAACTTTTTAAATTTGATCAATAGATTTAAATATTTCGTTCGTTTACATGTGTACACCCCGTTAATTTTTAGATATTAAAAATTTCGTTAATTTGAATTAGAATACGTTTGGTGTTACTGCTGTCATGACGTGAATTTTTTGGGAGCGCAGGGCTTCGGGCCCGGTTCACCGGTCACCGTCCCTAGGATGAACGGCGAAGTTAATAAGTCCGCCGTCGCCTCTTAAGGCTCCTTGAATTTTAATAGTATTATAAAATGTTTTTTTATTTCAAGTTCAAATTCAAGTACGATTATTTTAATAGGTTTTGTACTGCTCCTTACGTCTATGTGAAATTCTATTCAAGATAAACTTTTTAAAAATTGAGGAATCGTTACGGCAATTCGGTGGCCATAAGGTGAAGATCTTTCTTCCTTCTCACGATGGATTTAATAAAGAAGATATTGTTATTAAAAGGTCTACTCATCATTTTATTTTAAACACAACAAAGTAAGATCATTCCATTTTATTATTTTTGTTTCAACTGCTTACCTAAAAGAACCATAGCGGCTATTGCAAAATAGCTTTTAAACGCAATGTACGACTTTAACGGCCAAATTAGATTATTTGCAAATTCCATTATCTAAACCACCCATTAATTCACACGACACCCACTTTCAACTGAATTTTTAAAAAAATATTTATATTGAAGTTTCCAACGAGTTTCAAATTATATTAATGTACTAATTGTTGTGTTTGAGCTGACGCTTTGGTCAGGGTATCAAAGGAAATATAAAGTTATGTTTATTTGAAAGTGGAGAAAGCACTTTTTATTTGCCTCTACCCACAATTAGGCCAAAGTGATCGTGATAATGATAGCACATCACGGAGAATGGGGGCCTGCAAACGACCCTAATTACTCTCTTCATTATTTCATTTAAAATAATAAAAATATTCTTTATCCAATGATGAAGAAAAATCAAGTATAAAGTTATAAAAATATAAAATTAAAAAGGTAAAAAGTTACCTGTTGAATCCTTGGCTTTTGATGACAAATAAATCCAGACAATAGGCACAAGAAATTAATATACGAACAATTTTCGAAGAAAAAAAAAAATATATTTTATTTCATGAAGAACTTGTTGCTTTTTTCATGAATAAATATTTCTTCACAAATTTATATTTTTGGTGACTCGTACATATTAATTTCTCACTTGATAAACAACCATTTCATAACATATGTTAATCACAACTATTGCTATCTCCAAGCAATAAAAATTCTTTTCATAACATATTCTAGATATCTCAACAACATGTAATTAAACAATTTTCTTCATGACATAAAAGGAGAATAAATTATTATTTCTTTTTGAAAAAGAACACCTCTCATAATATGAACTTTCAAAACAAAATACATCATACTTCATATTGTATAGATACATGCCAATATTTTCTTTATAACGCCCCGTAAATATTAAGAAAAAATTATATATATATTGGGCCAGATAATGAAGTAAAAAGGACTTATGCAAATAAAATTTCTTCACCTGACGAAAGAAAAATCTTCACCAAGACGTCATGTAAACTATAATATTATTTCTTGAAAACAAAACAGTTCTTCACCTCTGCCTACTTCTCAGAGGATGGAGAATAAAAAGATTATCGAAGAATTGGGCACATTAGATTTGTAGAAGAAAACTCGTTGATGAAGAGATGATGAGAAAATGAATGAATATTTATAAAATACGTGACGACATTTTTACAACACTTGTGAAGATAACACGAGAGCATAAACTGAAGACGTATAATGAGACCTTATATAATTTCCGTAATCCAAGAAGAGAATGCACAAACAAAACAATTTTCGGGATGCTATTGCAGTGAGAAGTGCCTTGCTACTAGCCGCCTTGAAAACTCAACATCATTTCCAAAAAGAGAAGGCACAAACGAATACATTCAGGAATGCATTAAACCACTTCATTGCTCCTCGCAGCACAGAGGGACATGGCTTAACAGAAATCAACATCACTTTCCTAGATGAATTTTGAGGGCAGCACTTTTTCTTTGCCGCACTTAAAAAAAATCAGCATCGTAATAATCTCAACATAACAAAAAAAAACCGTTCCATCCTTCGTTAACGGGGGAGCACCTCTGCCCCGAACTTTCACTCATGCGACTGCATCCATCACAGCAGGTGTCTATCGGCGCAACTAACGCAGGTGGCCGCGAGCCCAGGGGAAAAGGAGAAAGGGTTATTGTAAATGCAAAAAAACGCCAATTTGGCAGTTAGCAACAGAGGGGGTGAGGAAAAACTAAGCCAAATTACAATATACAGTATGAAAAGATATGTAACTAATAAGAATAAAATTGATAACCATCTTAAGAAGGAAGGCCAAAGCTGGTGGCCATGTACTTAACGGCTTGAAATACGTCACCTGTGGAATTTAATTTGATAGGTTAGGGGTGTGTCCGAATAAACGGAAGTTCCACCCAAAAGAACTAGCGAGAAAGTTCTCGAACAAATTTAAAACCGGAAGGAATGATTTCAAACAAAATTTTACCGGCTTGGAACATTCGAAAGCTAAGCAAGAAAGAAAACATTACAGGCGACGAAATGAAAATAAGCGAAACCGAAATTAAATTTAAATTGAGAACATTAATAAAAAGGAAGGTGATATGAAATAAAATGGCTAATAAAATTGAATTAAACTAAACATATGGGGGGGGTTATGGAGTAACCACCACATATTACCCAGGGTCCCCCAAAAGAAAATATTGGTGAGATGACAAAAATGACAATTTTTCATCGAGACAATATTTTCTAACACATGTACAAATATACTAAATAATTACACAAAATAAATATCAGAAATAGTTATAAAAATATACATAATTGTTGTACATGATATTTAAATAATAAAAAAAAATAATTACTGTTATGATAGTAATCCTTATGAAAATATA
Organism: Maratus speculifer; assembly: GCA_964019185.1. Taxonomy (NCBI): domain Eukaryota; kingdom Metazoa; phylum Arthropoda; class Arachnida; order Araneae; family Salticidae; genus Maratus; species Maratus speculifer. The sequence goes on along the minus strand of CAXHSM010000161.1, from coordinate 46,844 downwards.
CCAACTGTAGTAAATGTTAACATGAAAGGTATATAAAGTTTCTTTCAGAGGTATCTATCATATAAAAAAAAAAATTAAAGTCTATGTGCAGAAAAACAGTCCATAACTTTGAAGAGTCTCTTGTTAGGCTGTGCACAATGCACTTATAATAGTAGAATGCTTTAGCAATGTCAAAATATTTGATTACACAATAATATGTATATTTATATTCTCAGTTGTGAACAAAAATGAAATATACTATAACTGTATATGAATCATGTTATAACTATATATAACATATATGGTTTCAAATAACACATAATAAATTAAATGGATTTGTAAGTTGAAAATTGAACAACCATAAAAATATATATATAAATAGTGCAGAGAGATTAGTTATGCTCTCATAAAAAAATATTTACTTATATCACCACATAGCCTTTTACGCTTTCAATAGATCTTAAATGAATAACTTTAGTATTATTCAATAACACATTTTCGCAGAGAATAAAATAATAAGTTGCAAAAAGAATGGTAACAAAAGCATGATATTATTTTCCAATAAAAATATCTTCAAAATGAATATAATAATTTTCAAAGAGAGAATTTTTACACTCTCATAAAGGAATATTCTTAAACATTTTCAATATAAATTGTCAATAATTGCATAAATACCTTTAATACTATACTTCATTCAAAATAAACATAAAACATAAGATGTTTAATATTCCGAAAAAGGAAGAAATTTATATGAATATGTCAATCTTATATATGACTTGATAATGTCAACTTACAAAGAAAAATCAATTGTGTCAAAATTTCTATATAGAAGATATCTAGAACATATTTACTTATAATTTTCAAACATTTTTAAAAAAAATTAAGTAAGTGATCACTTTTACATTTGTCATAAATCAAGAATTTGCTTTATATAAATATATATAATGACTCATTAAACATCTTTGGATAAATATATATATTGACTTAACCACCATCTTTGGATAAAAATATATATAATGACTGAATGAACATCTTTGGAAAAATATATATATAATGCCTCAATCAACATCTTTGGATCCAAAGTATAAATACTCAAAAGTATACAAAAAAAAATATTATATACTACTTATGGTGAGTCATTCACTTTCTATATTTCACCAAGAAGAGAAGAAATATTAGTATATATAAGTTTATCATGCATTTTCTTTTCTCTTTTTCTTTTTTTAAAAGAGGTTAAATGTTAAAACATGCATGCATTGTAAAGAGAAGACACAATAGGGAAAATAATTTGATGAGTACTCATCTTTATGTTTACCTTATATCAATTACAATTTCACCTTTCTTATTAGAATGAAACATTTGTCAAAAATCACTTTAAATAATGATATAGTATTATAACAAGAATATAAAAAGACAAATTCTTTCTCCATTTTTTGCATCAACTATTGTAATGAAAGACTTTATAAAATTTAAAAGTATGGCATACATGAGATTATGTGTAAATATTGTAAAAATTATGACTTATAGATAAATACAGTAAATAATAAAACTATTGAAAATTCATACATACATCCCGAGGATGACCGTTGAGTTGTACCAGGGAGAAGAAGACTTAAATAAAATGAAAAAAAAAAATAACAGCTGCCTGCAGCCTGGAGAAAAGAAAAAAAAAATTACATAGCGATTCTTCTTGCTGGACAATCAGTGCGGCTAGCTTCGACTGAATATATTACAAAGCAAAAGTCATCCTGTAAAAGGAAAAAGAGAGTTAGTCTATTTTTTATGTAGTTTATGATTGCGAGGACGAAGATCATAACTTCTATATTGAGTGGATTTGCTTTTAGCACCAGTATGAGTGCCATCAGGAGGAGCTTGTGACAGTACCGATTTACTGGAACATGAAGATGTTTGCTGGCATTTAGAAGAAGAAAGAATTTGAGGAGAAGTATTACAAGCTGCATCATGATTTGAAACTTGAATAGAAGAGTGCTGTCTCACAGGAGTGGAGGATGCATTATCAACAGCTGGTTGATCATGTGATGCACCTTTTGAAGAAACTGAAGGATGTTGCAGTGCTTCATTTCTCTTTTGAAGCTTCAAGATTCGATTAGTGTGAATCAACATTGGTGAAGCATGACTATTATTGGGATCTTGAATTTGAATGAGCACAGGAGAAATTATTTTCTTGACCACGTATGGGCCTTGTATCTTTTTGTTAAACACAGTAGGAAATTTTGCATAAACAATGTCATTAACATTGATGTTGGAAAACTTTAATTTTTCTCTGGATTTTTGGTACACCTTTTGTCTAGATGATTCGTTATTCTTGTAAGCTTGATAGTATATTTTTTCAATAACATCCATCAATTTATGAATTTCATATGCAGTGTTGAGAATTTTCCATGAAACTTGAGATTTATAATTGGAATAAATATCATTTATTTCTCTGCCAAAATGAAGAAGATTTGGAGTGAATTTTGTGGCTGGATGAGGTGTAGCATTATATATGGATTGGTGAATTTTTAGAGCAGTTGGTATATCACATCCTTGTGAAGCCATTGTGTTCACAGACGATTTTATTTGAGAATTGACACGTTCACTTAAACCGTTAGCTTGGGGATGGGCTACAGAACTATGTTCCAACTTAATGCCAAGCTTTTTGTTAAAATATGCAAACATATCACTAGTAAATTGAGAACCATGATCAGTAAGAGTTAATTCAGGTTTTCCATGAGTGGAAATATAATGCAATAAAGCCTTTGTAACTGACTCAGCACTGATATTATTCAAGGCATATAATTCTAAATGACGAGAAAAATGGTCTATCATTGTTAACACATATTGACGATTTCTCAATGGGCCGAGTAAATCCATAGAGACCTTTTGATTGGGAGCTGTTGGGAGTGGTGCAGGTAGGTATGGAGCAGTGTTTTTTTTATGATTCTTATTTACTAAACAAATTTCACAAGAGTTGACATAATTAATGGTATCAGAAACAAGGGTTTTCCAGGTAAATCTTTTCTTTAAATTAACAATGGTTTTATGAATTCCAGTATGAGTAATATGAGCAATTCTTAAGGCCTTTGCTCTAAGTGACACAGGTAAAACAGCTTTGTGTAGCTCGATATCTTCTGAAGAGAAATGACCATTATAGCAAAGTAACTCATTACTTGGATTAATATAGTAGCCATTTAAACTTTTAGATTTTTTGTTATTTTTAAGATCTTCATAAATTTGTTTGATTTTTGGGTCCTTTTGTTGTTCAGAGAAGATGGTGTGATCAAGAATTTCTAATAAAGGATCTTGATTATTATCCTTAGTTAGAAGTGAAGAGTCACTTTGAAGATGACATGTGTGGTGGACTTTGTGAACTGAACCACATGGAAATTGGGAAAAGTCATTATGTAAATCGTTTTGATTATCAACAATGGGTAGAGGTTCTTGTGAAGAAATAAGATCTGGATTATTATTGAGATCTTCAGTAGGAATGTGAGGAGTTCTACTTAGAAAATCTGCCAAGACATTTTCTTTGCCTGGAACATGTTGGAATGTGTACGAGTATTCTGACAGTTCTAACATCCAACGAGTAGTAATATCAGCAGGTGATGTAGCTTTTTTATAATTATTAAGTGGTTTGGCATCAGATAGTAGAATAAAGGGTCGACCAAAAATATAGTATTTAAAAGCAGTTATGCCTTTGTAAATGGCATAAAGTTCCAATTTGATGGCAGGGTAGTGCCTTTCTGATTGAGATAGAGTTTTGGAATAATAGGAGATAGGTTTTAGTTCACCATCAAATTTCTGCATAAGAACAGCTGATATTGCTGTTTTTGAGGCATCTGTATTAACATAAAATGTTTCATTCCAGATAGGAAGATTGAGCATAGGTTTATGAAAGAAAATGTCCTGTAATTCTTTAAATGCACTTTCTTGTTCAGATTTCCAAGAAAACTTATTTTTAGGTTTGGTGACTTCAATGAGAGGAGTAATCAAATTAGAAAAATTAGGTATAATTGATCTATAAAATGAACACAAGCCGATAAAACTCTTTGTTTGCCTCTTGGTTTTAGGCGTTGGAAAGGAAGTAATTTTTAAAATGTTACTTGTAATAGGAAGAATTTTATGATCTGTGAGTTGGAAACCCAAAAAGTTAATACTAGTTTGCATAAAGGTACACTTTTCAGGAGACAAAGTAATGTTATTAGCAATAAGGGTGTCTAATAACTTTGTGAGTTTCATGGACATTTCTTCAAATGAATTAGCACCCACTACAATATCGTCTTGATATGCATAACAGGAATCAATTTGAGATAATTGAATAACAGAGTCGATTAATTGTTGGAAAGTGCTGGCGGCCGTCTTCAAGCCAAATACTAAACGTAAATAGGTAAAAATTCCCCATGGAGTAGTAAAACTAAGTTTATCTTGCATATCTTTAGGTACAGCAATCTGCCAATATGCAGAGGGTAAGTCAAGAGTGGTATAATATTTAAATTTTGACAACTGCACCAATAGATTTTGAATTCTAGGAAGAGGATATGATGATGGGATTATAATCGAATTTAACAATCTTAAATCAAGAGCCAAACGATACTTTTGAGGCCTAGACATATCAGTTCTCTTCTTTTTAACAAGAAGCATGGGACAGGCCCAAGATGAATTTGATCTCTCAATAATGCCAGCTTTCAGCATTTGATCAATTTGGTCAAGAGCTTCTTGTTCAAGAGCTTGAGGTACAGGAAAAGGTAATGTTTTTACTGGATGAGAATTTAGCATGGTAAAGTGAGGATTGACCAGGTCAGTATGACCTAAAGTGTCAAGAGATTTAGAAAAGGCAAGCGCTTTACTACATAATAATTTTGTTAAAGCTTCCCTTTCATGAGGAGGTAAATGTTTAAGATCAAAGTCATTTGGAGATAATTCTTGAATACGTTTTCTTTTAATCTCTTCAGATGGCAAAATTAAATTACAGTATTCGTTTTCAAAGTCTAAATCAAAAGAGTATTCTTCAATATCTTTTTCATCTACATTGATACATTCACCAATAATTGAATTTTTATTTAAATGAATATCGAGCTTTGAAATATTCTGACATACAACCAAAAATAAATCATTTTGAATGGAAGATTTTGAGTGTAATGATTCATGTAATACCAGACCCTTGTTTTTTAAATTGGGTTTAAAAAGAAAATATTCAGATGGAGGATTCAGATACTTCACATGTAAATACACAAAAGAATTAGGAGGTATTAATTCTCTATTGAGTAATTGTACCATGTTAGAACTCACCAAAACTTTGTTACCAATACTTAAATGAGTTTGCTTTTCACCAACATAGTTACCATCATTAGTATTCTCAGCTGAGAAATTCTTACTAGGAATATTATTATCATTAGTAGACACATAATTCATCACATTAGCATAATCAGTTGGAAAATAATTAGCAAAATAAGTAGAATGACCATCAATATAAGGATTATGAAAATTCATAGCAGAATGAGCCATATTATTTGTAAACAAACCATTATTTTGAACATTATAACAATAAGGATAGGTTGTATAATTGTTGGACAACTGCAAACTTGAATTATCACAATTTGCACAAGTATTATCAATGTAAGTATCACTCGTTAGATTATTTGATATAGGCCTTTCATAAGAAGGCATTCTGTGTGCATCAAGAGAATATGGTACATTTGAATTCACATAATTATATTCAGAATTCATAAAATAGCAAGTAGGAGATTCATTATAACTTTGAAAAGGAATGTGCTTGTCTTTAAGTAATATAGACTTAAAGCTTGGTGAAATAGTAATAGAATGTTTGTTAATAAACTCAAAGCCAAGTATGGCTTGAAAGTGAACATTTTGAATTTTTGTAAGGTAAAATACATGATGAAAAAAATATTTATCAATCTTAAAAGCTATCTCTATGCATCCTTTGAAGAAGACCTTAGAATTTATGGTCGATACAGATACATTTCTGGATAAAAATTTGTAATGAAGCCTGGATTTAATGCTATTAAAGCATTCTTCATCCAAGAGAGATAAACTTGATCCAGTATCTATTAATGTGGCGATTTCATTATGTTGAACATTTATTAGGATGCATGGAAGAACATACGAGTTATTAAAAGAACTGCATATAACATGATTTTCTTGTACATCATCATTATTTTCAAAATTTTGTTTAGATGTCAAATAATTATGTAAACAGGAAGATTTGTTAGACTTAGATGTCATAGGAGAAGTTTGGACAGCTGTGGATGCCACTAAAGTGACTGACGAGCGTTTGTCTAATTGTTGATGTTTGTTGTTGTTGTCAAAGTGTACTGACCCTGAATGAGAATTACGGGAGAGAAGGTGGTCAGTAGAACCAGTCTCCCTTATTTGTTTAAATGATAAACATTGTTATTTTCAGAAGAAGAAGAGGTGTGGCTTTTCTTTCTGTAAGGGTGAGACGAAACCTGAGTTGAAGAGTTTTGATTAGAATTACCAATAATGTTTTTGAATTTGTAGCATGAGTCCATACGATGATTAAATTTCCCACAGAACGCACACTGCACAACATCTCGTCTGTGATAAAAGGATGTAGAATTTTTTTTGTGAGAATATTTGTCAAAGGTTGGTTGATAAGGACGTTTCCGGTGAAAGTTTTGATGACGAAAATTATTGTTACGTTTATTTGTAGCCTCTTGTCTCGGTGGAGAAGGCGAAAATGTTCTAGTATTTCTTTGAAAATTACGAGAAGTATGAGAACTGTCCTTTTGAGTTTGTAAAGGAGAGTAGTTGGTTTGAGAATTGTGATAAATTTTATCCTTCGTATGCTTTATAGGAGTTTTATGAAGAGTATTACTAGAATTATCGTGGACATTTTCAGAATCGATACAATAGGCTTGATTAAAATTTTCATAAGATTTTTTAGGGGGAGAGTCATATATATTTTGAAGAAAAGTTGCTCGTTCAAGAGCTAATTCGAAGGACGTAATATTTTCTTCTAAGATTTTACGTTTGATTTGTTTAGGTAAAGCCTCAAGAAAATGAGTAAACTTTAATGAATTAAGAGCAGAAAGATCCAATTTTGGATAAGCAAGTCGAAGTTGTTTATCCAACCGAAAAGCAAAATTTTTAACTGATTCATTTGAATCTAAGGTCAAGTTCTGTAAAGATTTTAGAGAAACAGACTTTTTTGTGGGTAAGAAATAGTCTATAAATGCCTTTCGAATTTCACTAAAATTAGAGTTCTTGAGCTGTGACTGAGTTTCCAGAAAGAAGAGTAAGGCGGTGCCCTCAAGTTTTGATTTAAAGAGAACAAAAAGTTCCTTGTCTGTAAAGTTATTTAGTTCCTGTAAGTCAGATAATTGATCGAAGAAAAATTCTACAGTCTGAGGGTTACCGTCGAAAGGTTGGATTGCAATATTTAGTTTGGCTTTTGGAGGCATGATGAAAAATTTAATCTAAGAGCTCAATATATGACATGATAAATTTGGTTATTTGGCAGGTCCTATGATGAACAATATATATAAATTGACCCGTTACTTAAAATATTGATGACTTTCATTTACTTCATACATCATTTTTATATGTAAAAAAAAAAGAAGAAAACGTATACTAACATATTAGTATCATATGAAGAATATAAGACCCAAATATTTTATGTAAATATTTATATATAATATGGCTCAAAACATAAATTATTATATGTATGACAAGAAGAATAATTTATCTTAGCATGAACAATAATTTTTACCAGTACCACCGTTAAATAATGCATATATTAGTTATAAATTATAATAATGCAAGAAGAAATATATTGATAAATTATGTTGTATATATAATGCACTGCTCCAGAAAAAGATAATATTTCAATACAAGATCAATATAAATATTGTATTTGATTACTGCACCATACCCAACAAAATATAATTATATAAAACATTAATCACTATATGAAGAAAAATAACTTGAAAAAAAAAATAATGAAGAATGTTCAAGCGTTGGTCACTGCACCAAAGGAAATTAAGTGTTGTGTTTGAGCTGACGCTTTGGTCAGGGTATCAAAGGAAATATAAAGTTATGTTTATTTGAAAGTGGAGAAAGCACTTTTTATTTGCCTCTACCCACAATTAGGCCAAAGTGATCGTGATAATGATAGCACATCACGGAGAATGGGGGCCTGCAAACGACCCTAATTACTCTCTTCATTATTTCATTTAAAATAATAAAAATATTCTTTATCCAATGATGAAGAAAAATCAAGTATAAAGTTATAAAAATATAAAATTAAAAAGGTAAAAAGTTACCTGTTGAATCCTTGGCTTTTGATGACAAATAAATCCAGACAATAGGCACAAGAAATTAATATACGAACAATTTTCGAAGAAAAAAAAAAATATATTTTATTTCATGAAGAACTTGTTGCTTTTTTCATGAATAAATATTTCTTCACAAATTTATATTTTTGGTGACTCGTACATATTAATTTCTCACTTGATAAACAACCATTTCATAACATATGTTAATCACAACTATTGCTATCTCCAAGCAATAAAAATTCTTTTCATAACATATTCTAGATATCTCAACAACATGTAATTAAACAATTTTCTTCATGACATAAAAGGAGAATAAATTATTATTTCTTTTTGAAAAAGAACACCTCTCATAATATGAACTTTCAAAACAAAATACATCATACTTCATATTGTATAGATACATGCCAATATTTTCTTTATAACGCCCCGTAAATATTAAGAAAAAATTATATATATATTGGGCCAGATAATGAAGTAAAAAGGACTTATGCAAATAAAATTTCTTCACCTGACGAAAGAAAAATCTTCACCAAGACGTCATGTAAACTATAATATTATTTCTTGAAAACAAAACAGTTCTTCACCTCTGCCTACTTCTCAGAGGATGGAGAATAAAAAGATTATCGAAGAATTGGGCACATTAGATTTGTAGAAGAAAACTCGTTGATGAAGAGATGATGAGAAAATGAATGAATATTTATAAAATACGTGACGACATTTTTACAACACTTGTGAAGATAACACGAGAGCATAAACTGAAGACGTATAATGAGACCTTATATAATTTCCGTAATCCAAGAAGAGAATGCACAAACAAAACAATTTTCGGGATGCTATTGCAGTGAGAAGTGCCTTGCTACTAGCCGCCTTGAAAACTCAACATCATTTCCAAAAAGAGAAGGCACAAACGAATACATTCAGGAATGCATTAAACCACTTCATTGCTCCTCGCAGCACAGAGGGACATGGCTTAACAGAAATCAACATCACTTTCCTAGATGAATTTTGAGGGCAGCACTTTTTCTTTGCCGCACTTAAAAAAAATCAGCATCGTAATAATCTCAACATAACAAAAAAAAACCGTTCCATCCTTCGTTAACGGGGGAGCACCTCTGCCCCGAACTTTCACTCATGCGACTGCATCCATCACAGCAGGTGTCTATCGGCGCAACTAACGCAGGTGGCCGCGAGCCCAGGGGAAAAGGAGAAAGGGTTATTGTAAATGCAAAAAAACGCCAATTTGGCAGTTAGCAACAGAGGGGGTGAGGAAAAACTAAGCCAAATTACAATATACAGTATGAAAAGATATGTAACTAATAAGAATAAAATTGATAACCATCTTAAGAAGGAAGGCCAAAGCTGGTGGCCATGTACTTAACGGCTTGAAATACGTCACCTGTGGAATTTAATTTGATAGGTTAGGGGTGTGTCCGAATAAACGGAAGTTCCACCCAAAAGAACTAGCGAGAAAGTTCTCGAACAAATTTAAAACCGGAAGGAATGATTTCAAACAAAATTTTACCGGCTTGGAACATTCGAAAGCTAAGCAAGAAAGAAAACATTACAGGCGACGAAATGAAAATAAGCGAAACCGAAATTAAATTTAAATTGAGAACATTAATAAAAAGGAAGGTGATATGAAATAAAATGGCTAATAAAATTGAATTAAACTAAACATATGGGGGGGGTTATGGAGTAACCACCACACTAATAAACAAATTTAATAATTATAAGTATTTTAAATCATTATTAAAATTATTATAACATTCATAACTCTGCACAAATACGAAATAAATATGCATTGCTTAAAGAACCCGTGGCAAAATGCGCGCAACACTGTGACGGGCGTCGCAGACTTTTAAGGACTCCTGCAGACTCAGCAATGTCACGGACGCGCTATTGCGCTTAAATTATGCAAAAAATCGGTCATGGGGCACAAAAAATAGCTTTTTCCTGTGGGACGCGTAATTTCGTCAAAATTTCGTTGCAAAATAAGAGCGATTTCATCCAAAGATCGCGAGAATAAACGCAAATATTATCAAAGCATTGCGAAAAAACGGCAAATTTCGTCAGAAAATCCCTCAAAAGCAGATTTCATCAAAAACTTGCGAAAAAAGGGCAAATTTTGTTAAAAAAAAATACCCCAAAAACGGCAAATTTCATCAAAAAATCTTGAAACAAAGACAGATAACGTCAAAAAATCGCGAAAAAACGACAAATTTTGTCAAAAAATCTCGAAAATAAAGATGGATTTCGTCAAAAGATCGCGAAGAAAATGAAAATTTCGTCAAAGGCACAAGGGAAAAAAAGAAATATATTGCTGGAAGTGGATTTTTATGTATTATTATTATTTTGTAAGTGATGGAAATAATTTACACATACACATGCATGTTACCATAATTAATTAGCACTACAATAGCAGAAAAAATATATTTATGTAATACGTTGCATTTTGCAGACTATTTTTGAAAATATTATTAGCATTGCAGACATTTGAAGATGGTTCTGCCACCGGGCTTAAAGATAAATTAACAATGTTAAAATAAAATTTGTCTAAAACAATTTTACAAATTATTTATTTTACTTAGCACATAATGCTAAGATTTTATTATAAAGTATAGAAAATAAATAAATTACATAAACACATAATTTTAACCATTCTCTAATGCATGGAAGAATGGAATGGAATACTATGAAAGAAATTTATATCTCAGTTGCATTTCAATATTTTTAAATGATTTTTTTTTTTCACAGGATAGCTAAGATCAATCTGTATGCAGATTTTTTTTTCACCTTTTTTTATTTTGAAAAGTTTTTTTTTAAGAGGATGCTTTAATTTTCGAAACCGGTTTTAAAAATTAAAGTAACCTCATTAAAATTATCTGTAAACAAAATTGAAAAAGCAAAAAACAGCCCGTATACAGATCGATCTCAGCTATCCTCAAAGAGCACCGATTAACCAAATTCATTGCATAACCAAGTATTGAATGACAAAGAATTTACAGAAACTGACTTATAAAAATTTTACAAGTTTCTTTTTAATATTATTATTTTTTTTAAAGTAACAATTTATATACATTTTTCCCCCTTTTAAAATATGAAATGCTAGTAACTACAGGTTTCAAGACAATTATAAACTCTAGTTCATGCCGACTTTTTCTTAAAATAAATAAACAAAAATATTTTTAAAATAAGAAATTAAATGATAAAGTGAAAGCAAAATTGTTATTATTTTGAAAAGAATCAAAAGATTTCAAATTGTGCGTAAAGACATAGACCCCGCAACACTTTAACAGGCTCGAGGACTGTGCCATTTCTTGTCAGTTTCAGAGCCCATTAAGAATTAGAAGCAGAGGAAGCCCGACATCACAGAGGGGAGGCGGGGGTCCCTATTATCCTATCAGTTGTTTTTTCATTTATTAAATCCATTTTTCGTATGTTTAAATTATTCGAAATTTTACCATGCAAATTTCGATTAAATAACGTTTTTACTATTAAATTAAAACTGACTATCTACATATTATACACATTAAAAAATATTTTATTAAATACATAATTATACGTAACCAATTAATTTTGTAAAAGACATATATGGAATTACAGTTGAGAATATTTGAACTTCAAAATATTTCTTATGTTTTACAAATTGCAGCATAATAAGAAAAAATATTTCATAATAAAAAAAACTATATATGTTTTACGCTGATTGAATTTATTGAATTGAAAATTAGCTTTGAAAAGTAAATTTTCGGGGGCCCTTTGTATTTTAGTTGGTAAGAATGGGCTTTATGAGCCTGTGAGATTATTTAGCATCACGGAAAAAAAGAAAGAAAGAACGAAAGAGCATAGAAAAATTTAAAATAGCACAATTTCTTATTGTGACATGAATTTAGAACTCTAGATTTTCAAGGAAATTAGAGTATAAATTAAATGAGAATTTACTTATTACTTGTTAACAAACGAAATAGTAGTTTAACATATGAATGCAATGGAATCGAAAGTTGACTCAGGGATTTTTTCTTGGATCCCATTTTGTGAAAAATAAAGTTATTTTTATGAAATTTATTGTATTTTGTAATGAAATTTGAATTCCAGTTATTGAAATTCGCATCAAACATTTATTAATAATAACCTATTTAAGTCTATATGCTAAATTTCTCATTTCAGGTGAACTTGTTTCCTTTGCAAAACACATATTTTAAAATCTAACAGTATAAAATTAATTAGAGTATATTTTTATGGAATAGAATTTTGTGAATGGTGTGATTTATTAAAAAGAATTTTGTGAAGGAGCCCAAATAAAACGCTTAAATGAAAAACATGTAAATGAGAAATGTGTGTTATTAAAATGTGCTCTATTAGTATACATATATTTTTCCAAGCTGTGCAAAATTTTCTAATACTTAAAATTTTTAATAACTGCTATATAAATTACATAAAGTAATAAATATGACTTACCAGATTAGTATAGGAGTAGATCTTTTTTCCTCCAGATATACACTTAATTTTATAAATACTATACTATGCGTATTACTAAAATAAATCAGAAAAAAACATACGAAAATCCACATCTGAAGTGCTGTGTTGTCTACAAACATGTACTTGTATGCATTAGCGGGCTGCTAAAGTACTTGAATAGGCCAGTACTCCCTTCAAGGTCAAGGAATCCGGTTACTACTAAGTAACTAAGCTGTTAACTTTTAAGGGGATTCTCTAGATGTTATTTGTGTCATCCACGTCGTGAAATCGGTGTGAAAAATGACCTATCTTCTAAGAACATAATATTCCGGTATTTCAAAAGAAAACACCCTTTTGTCGCTAGCAGCTTTATACAAGAATCCGGCTTTCTTCAGAGTCGATCCGATGACCGGTACTCTTTCCTTATATTTCTTAGTTCCATGCAAAAACCCATGGTCAAAAGCGAGGGGGGGGGAAACGAGTAAAAAAATAAGGATTTTCAGTTTCTTGGTTTCTGCGTTTTTGAAATCTAAACAAAGTTTTTGATAAAAACAGGGCCTCGTTAATGCTACGGGGGGGCCCCGGAACAAACATCATTCTGGACACCCCCCCCCCCCTCTATCTATCTGTAATTTTTTTTCCCTTTTTTCTTTTTTTTTTAAATAATGTAGAAGTGGCAAACACTAAAAATAAAAAACATATTGCACACATGCATAAATTTTGTACTCACATCTATATACAAGATATCCCAAAAAATTGGTCACAACTTTATTTAAAAATATTAATTTGATAGTTATAGAAAAAATGGTAGATTGATTGAGATAAGTATTTCTTTGCAAATTTTTACTTTGCTTACCTACGTACATTAATAGATGTCTAAAAAAGAAGGCTCAAAATTGGACATAACAGTTTTAACTTATCACGTTACGAGGAAACATTAATAAAAAATTTCTTTTAAAAGCTATAGGATACTATGTTGTTGTAATCAGGGCCTGGCTAAGTCACGGGCATGCAGGACAACTGCATCGGACGTGGGGCCCCCTCAATTGGGGCCCCTCAAGGGCAAATATAATTTTTTTGTTAAGGCTAATAAAAAATGGCCAAAAATGACAAAAATTCCTTCTTTCTTTCTTTCTTTATTTTTAGCTTTATTGGGGCTCTTTTCTCATCTCTCCTCTGTTTTGGAACCCCATGCCCCTTCCCCCCCTCCCCTGGATCTAACAGTTACATCACAGTTGTATTTACATTTTAATGGCTCACAAATTATTCTTATATTTCTATAACAGAAGAAACAAATGTATTCGATAATTTCTTAAAGTTATCTTTTTTGTGCTATTCTGCATACAAATGCGAATAGACAACTAGCATAAAGGTTAGTTTTAGACACTTTAGCATAATTCAAGAAAAAATCCAAAAGTTAGAAAGGGGCCCCCCACAATCTAAGTCGGGCCCTGGTTGTAATAAAATTTTAATAATTTGTTTTCTAATGATATAGTTTGTTTTCTGCGTATGTGGAGGGAACACTGGAAGCAGAGAGGAAAAGGAGAACAACATTCCCTTCCTAAATGTTTGAAAACGTATGAATTTCGGTCACTTTTGGCACATTTTAAGCATTTGGCACCCTTTAATAAAAATCCTCATTATTGGGGGGGGGGGGGGGAGCTTTAAAAAGTTGCACCTGGGGAAATTGCCTGGTGGGCCCCTGAATAAAAAAAGGAGAATTTGAAAAAATAAAAACATTAAAAGAAGTGATTTCTTACATTTTCAAAATAAATAAACTTCGGTAAAAAGGTCGATGGAATCGATTAGGGGGCCCCCTGACTTCGTCGCCCCCCCCCCCAAATGGGGGGTATGGGGGGCGGTCGCTACGGCCCTGATCAATGACGCCTTCACTCCTTCTTTCATTATTCTTATTCCTAATCCCTTAACTAGTTTATGTATTTATCTATTTTAATTAATAAGGTACCCTGGGGTAATAATGCCACGTTAAGGTTCTACCAATTTTCACGGCTCAGTTTTAGACTGTATTTTTCAAACAAGTATAGGATTTGATACAGTAACTCATTGACTATCTATAGAAAAAAAAATAATTTAACAGATATGTATTCATAAAATGTACTGGCGTGATTTCTTGACCAATGCCTTTTGGCGTTATTACCCATCTATATGGGTAATAACGCCATGCAAACAAAACTATGAAATAAGATGGAATAGTGGCATGTAGATTGCCCAATTCTAAAAATACACAATCTACAAACTTAGAAATTGACAAACTGTATTCTAAGCTATTGAAAATGTTCAATTTTTTGTGAAATAGTAAGAAAAATAAAGGTGTGGTGTGGGGGGGGGGGGGGGAGGAGGCAAAAGAATATCAGACCGTGAGCTTCTTTTTGCTTAAAAAAGACCGTTTAAACAGAATTATTAGAAACATTGCACAGTTTTAACTGTGTTTATTTGAATCAGTATTTAAAATGTAGCTCGGCCACTGTTGGGAATCAACCGGGGTGTTAATGCCAAAGATTGGCGTTATTACCCCGGTATAGTTATTGCGCAGTACACTTTAAACTGCAAATTATCTCGAGAAGATATCCAAAATCTTCTACAACATTTTGAAAGTACACGAAATGTACTACAAATTTATGTAATAAAAGAAGTATTTCCGGATAAAAAAATAGTCTTCACATCACAAAAGGTATCTTGCAAATTTCAGATCAAGCGTTAATTTTAGCTGCCTGTAGAAAGCAATAAGACCTTACAAACGGAACAAATTAACTTGAAGCTGTTTTTTGCGATTTATATGACTCAAAACCCTTCTGCGCAGAGCACATGGGTGTCATTTACTAGATTATTTCATAATTATGCATAATATTACCACTTGGCGTTATTAGGGGAGACTGGGATACAATGGACCACGGGGTACAATGGTCCACCCCCTATTTTTGATATTAATTCTGTTTTTGAAAGCTTCATATTTTAGTATATAGATGGTAGTCATGAAGTAGTAAAAAGAAGTTTGAAACCATGTGCATAGCTGACATTTTAGCCATTTTATGCTTGATAATTGATTTGACACAGGGGGAGTAAGGCAAAAGTAAATATTTTCAGTGAAACATATCTTCATTTATTTATTACAGATTTATAATTTGAAAGACATTGTGTGGCAAAATAAAAAAGTAAGACAATACATTATTATATTTATTATAGCTAAAATAATAGAATTCTAAATTTCTTTTTTTATCATTAAGTTTTTGTCAAACTTCCATATGGGGTACAATGGACCATCAGAAACTGGGGTACAATGGACCATGGTCCATTGTACGCCAGTTTTGTATCCCATGTTTTTAAAAGTTAAATATTATATGTGAAATTCAGAATTAATAAGTTATTTTACTTCTGTGTGTAGATTAATTAATGATTCATGTTTTGTAATGCATTTTTGAAATATTTATCTGTATAATATATACTTTCAAACATAAAAATTAGCCCAAATTAAGAATTAATAAATTATTTTATTTCTGTGTGTGAATTAATTAATGATTCATGTTGTGAAATGCATTTTTGAAATATTTATCTATATAATATAAGCTTTCAAATTTAAAAATTAACCCAAATTGAACACCAAAAATTAGTAAACAAAATATTTTGTGCATTTGAGGGTTTTTTTTAATTTCATATAATTTGTTAATTCAATATTCCTGCACGTATGCATACATGCATCCATAATAAGTTAGATTTAAATAAAATAGTAGAATGAGAAAAACAAAAATTATATCTACCTATTAGTTTGTATCTGGATATAATAATTAAATAAGGTAAAATTCATGAAAAAAATACAGATGATGTAAAGTAGACAGGAAAAATTTATTATATTTTTTCCTTAGTCATATATTTAGATATATATATTTCTTATTATAAAGGTTTATACTTAACTTTAAGTGGCATCATTGTACAAAAAAGATACATATTATTTTTCATAGATACATATTATTTTTCATATTTCTTTTAGCAATGTCAATAAACAAGCCTAGGAAAACCAATAGAGGTTCTGTGCCACATGAAGTTATGGAATAGGCTGTAAAATGTATTGTGGATGATAATAAACCTAAATGTTCAATCTGCGACCGGTATAATGACTTAATGATTAAAAAAAAAAAAATGAAGAAAAAAATGTTCTTTAGTTAGAGCTAAAAGAGTGAATAAACAAATAATAATGAATAATAAAATGTGAATAAACAAATAAAAATGAGTAATAAAATGTGAATAAACAAATTATGATATAGTTTATCTTTCTTATTGTTAAAAAATGAACTACACTGATATATTTTTATTCAAATTATAAGTGGTCCATAGAGCCCCATGCTGTGGACCATTGTACCCCGGCATTGGGGTACAATGGTCCACTTTGTCACTTCCTATTTAAAAAAAATATTTTTAAAAAAGTATGCATAATTATTATTTTTGAGTTGATGCAGTATAAACTTTAATGTATAGGTAACATGCATGTACTTGATTAAAAGAAAAATAAAGAATACTGCCCAGTTAAACTGAAGGCATTGAGCTCACAGGCTACAAATACTAATTGCACATTAAAGCTTTATATTTTCAAGGGTTAATTCCGTTCGAAAAAAAAAAATTAAGAAGGGGAAACAGCTCTCCCCTTTTCTCTTTTTTTATACTTAATCATTGAACCTCCTATACTATCAAAGACATGCTTTATCATATAAAAAATCTATATCCAAAATTCAGAGCAAATTAGATAATTCTTAATAAAAACCCATTTAGCATTTATATAATTTAAAAAGAGTTATCCCCCTCTTTTATACTTAACTATTAAACTTCCAAAACTATTCAGAGATTTGAACGAAATCTGAAAATTCTGCTTGAAAAACCCATTTATATAAATTAAGGGGGGGGGACATTAGAACCCCTGTTCCCCTTATTTATACTTATTCAATGAACACCTAATAACAGTCACGGAATCGCCTCATCAGAATGATCCTAATCTCAATTTTGAACGAAAATTAATTCTGCATGAAAATCCCATTTATATCAACTAACGGGGGGGGGGGGCATTAGAGCCCCTGTTCCCCCTATTTATACTTATTCAATGAACACCTAATAACAGTCACGGAATCGCCTCATCAGAATGATCCTAATCTAAATTTTGAACGAAAACTTAATTCTGCATTAAAATCCCATTTATATCAACTAACGGGGGGGGGGGCATTAGAACCCCTGTTCCCCCTATTTATACTTATTCAATGAACAACTAATAACAGTCACTGAATCGCCTCATCAGAATGATCCTAATCTAAATTTTGAACGAAAACTTAATTCTGCATGAAAATCCCATTTATATCAACTAACGGGGGGCATGAGCCCCCCGTTCCCCCTCTTATACATATCGAATGAACTCCAAAAACTAATCAGGGAAGCGCCTTGTCAGGATATACCTACACACAAAATTTCAAGTGGATCGGATATTTTTATCATGAGTTATCGCGTTACGTACATACATACAGAACGGACGGGCACATAAGCTCTCAGGCTATGATAGCCTGTGAGCTAAAAATCTATACTTTAAGAGTAAACAGTCAAAATTTACAAAAGTGGACCATTGTACCCCAGTCTCCCCTACACCAGACCACCTTATTAAGTCATGTTCTAATGATAACAGCTGAAATAAATTATAAAATGTATTGTAACATTAATTCTTTTGTAACAGTATCCCTTTGAACATGTTTTCCTCTCATACTTTCCACAATTCGAACTTTGAATAATTCAACAAATGAACTTGTGGTCTTGATTTCTTGTGGTCCCGACGAGTTCGAATTAACGAGAGCTGACTGTATATATAAAGTGAAGATCTGGTACTATAAAATAGATGTAAAAGACTTTTATTCAGTTTTATTTCATTTAATTCAAAAATTTATTCATTTTTTTCCCTTATACGTATTGGAGAATCTTACATTAATCCAATTCAGGATCCGATGATAAGAGGGTTCCATTTTTAACTTGCAATTTGAGAAAAAGCTGAGCTGATGGCTAAAAAAAAAAAAAAAAAAAAAAAAAAAAAAAAAAAAAAAAAAAGCTGAGCTGATAACTAAAAAAAAAAAAAAAAAAAAAAAAAAAAAAAAGCTATTTTATACTTAGCGCAAGAAAATGCGTAAAAAGGAATTATCAAAAGTTTAAAACAAAGTTAACAGGTTTATTTTATATAGTACAGTTGGCTCTCGTTAATTCGAACTCATCGGGACCACATGGAATGTTCGAAATATAGAAAGTAATGAGAGGAAAACATGTTTAAAGGGATACCATTACAAATTCATTAATGTTATCGTATTTTTTTAAACATAATTAGGCTGTTATCATTTGAATATGACTTAATATTAAATTAAAAGGTATAAATACATAAACTAATTAAGGGATTAGAAACAAGCCCAAACGAAGATGGGGTATAGGTATCATTGATGGACAGACGGGGCACCAATGAAGCGGATATCAAAAGCATGGGGCTATATTCAGAACAATTCTGACAAAAAAAAAAGAAAAAAAAAAAAGATTTTTTTATGGATTTGAAGTCCGGGAGAAAGTGACGAAAATAAGAGATCAGAATCTTGTTAAATCGAATTAAACAAAGTCAAGAGAAAATGAGTTCGAATGAATGAAAATTTTTAATGTTATTCTGCTATTGAAATTTTCGGACTTGATGTTTAGTTCGAATAAAGCAAATATTCGATTTATCCAATTTCGAATTAACGAGAGCCGATTGTATTATATTTTCGTTACTTTTTACCATTTGAACTTTGAAATTTGGAAAAAAATCCTTATGTGGTGGGAAAAAAAAAAAAATAAATAAACATGAAGGTCATTTTCGGATTTAGTGCTACAAAATCGATAAGAGTAAATTATTAAAAAACTAAAAAACATAACACAACCTAAATTTTACAGGCTAGTATTATTATATATTTCACAGAATGTGTTATTTAGATGTGCCTTAATACAGAAAAAGTTGAGGAACTTTTTCTTTGAATTAGTATCGAGTTCAAGTGTTTTTAACCTTTTCACTTTGCTTTTTCTTAATTGCTTCAGGGGTTACCGAAAACGAAAGTTTGAGAAGATTCTGTTATAACGATAAGTGTTTAGTTTTTTGACCTTACAAAACTAACGACCTTTATCATAACAGGTTTTTTTTTTACAAGGACTCACAGAAATTATATCTTGTCGAAATTTGTTGTTTAACATCATTTATTAGAAGCAGAATAGCTAATTTTTTTTCTTAAAAAAAAAAAAAAAAAAACCTCTGGAGAACATACCGTATAAGTCGAGCAATTTTAGACAAAATGTGGGCATCGTAAATGAGAGGGGGGGGGGGGATTCAAGTTATACACGGAATAATAATAATAATAATTTAAAAAAAAGAGAGAGAATATATTTTCCAAGCAGAGGGTATACGTTCAAGGCAGTGTATATATGTATATCTTTCAGTGTAAATGCTACGGCTTTCTTGGGAAACAGAGGGTATAAGGTATTCCTTAAAAAAATCCAGAAGGTATACGGCGTATATCCCCGTATAATCTCTACTACAACCTTGCTTCTAGATATATCTCCTGAAAGTCCTATAATACAAAAAATACTCTATTTTAGCAGTCTAATAAAAAGTTATTTACCCTTGTAAATAAGGCTTGAATAGGTTTTGAAAATAATTTTTTAAAGTATCATTGAGTTGATATGAATAGGTTTTAAAGCAGCTTAACTTTCTATGGTTTTACATGGTGTACAATTTTAAAACTTTGAGTTGAATATTTTTTCATTGCGCCTGCGTTAAGGCAACCAAAATATAATTTGCATAATGAGTTAATTAAATGTATAGAACATTTTTTGTAAAAGTCTCAAAACCATAGCTTGGAAATTCTGAAAGTGGTCGTCGATAGAATAAGTTCAAAATCTGTTGTTCCCAAAATGAAGCAAAAAGGTGAAGGCTATATCCATATATTCACGGATTAGTGTCAAAATAGAATACACAATATGACACGTACTACTATATTTGGATACAACCCCTCATTTTTTTTTTTGGGGGGGGGCTTAATTTTGGGATCAATGAATTTTGAGCTTATTCTATCGACGATTACTTTCAGAATTTTCAAGCTATGCTTTTGAAACTTTAACAAATGTTGCACTGTACATTTAGCTAACACAATATGCAAATGAAATTTTAATAGCGTTCAGGCATACGCTGTGCAGAATTATTTAGTAAACCTGCTCATTTTTTATGCAATTTTTATAATTTTTAAATTGTAATTATAGAGTATTGTGTACAATGTTGTCTGTCATATTTAGGAAAGGAATATTATTTTACATTAAGAACTCTTCAAATTATAAACAAAAAACTTGGAAAAATTCGGGACTGTTTTTATGAAAACCTTAATTTCTCTATGCGTATACAGGCTATCCGCATAAAAATGAACGCAGTTTATTACAGTAAGCCACTTAACAATAATTTACAGTTTGAACCTTTTTTCAACATCAGTTTTGACAGGGTTATCCAAAAAGATATTTGTTCTTTTTCAATTTGCTGACGGTCCTTTGTGGAGTTTTGGGAAAATATCTTCACGGAAATTTATGACCTGTACAATTATGTTTAGACGAATAGAGTTTCAGGAAATTCCTCATGTATTTTTGTAGATATTTAACCAAATGTCTTTTTTAAAGCCAGATACAGTGGTGTCCCGCTATTTCGAACTTATTGGAATCGAACACTATTCGGTTAAGCGGGAATTTGAAATAGGCGGTTTTCATTAATAATAATAACGGATTGACTTATTAAGGCGTAAATTAAGTGCGAGGACATCTGACATAGTGTTAGCTCTAAAACAGCGTTCGTGGTGAGGTGATACATTTCTTTGTCCGATATACTTAATTAAAAGATTTTTTTTTTCTTTTGGCCTTTTTAAAAGTTTTTTGTTAAAGCTAAAATAGCTCTGAGAGACCTATTACATTTACCCACTTGTTTTTATTTGCTTCTTTTTTTAGACTTTAGATTTTTACTTATCTTTGCACTGTAATCTTTTTCATTTACAAGCTAATACTGAAATTATCTAAATTTAGAAAATCGTATTTAGAAATTATCTTCCTTTTTTTTCCTTTGAAAGAATATCGAGATGTAAGGAACAATCTTTTGTCCTGCATTCCTTACCACTTCACGTGTATCTGATAAAATAGAATATTTTGCATTTATCTCCCCCCCCCCCTTTTATTGTTCTTGTAAACTACTTTAGTTTTTTATCTACCTTTTCATGTCTTCCTTTATTTTGCTAGTCTGTCTTGAATGAATGCAAACTAAAGTCTTGCATCGGGTCGGGTAATCCGATTTTACCTGTACCTGACAGGATCCACGGTTCGGCCCGTGTCGGGTTGATCAAAATTTTGTTCATTGTGGGCCAGGTTGACTTTAATTATTTAAGGTTTGAATAAATTATGCCTATTTTTTTTAATTATAATTCTTTTGGGTGAGGGTTCGAATTGACTCGATATTTCGAAGAAAGTCTTGAATGTTTTTCAGTTGATAAAAAGCTGCATCCTTATATATATTATAAATGTGAAAGTGTGTCCGAAAATTGGAATGAACTTGGCTTCAAAACAGATGGATTAATGTCTTTGAATTTTTGTATATAGATAGATTATTGGTCTGAAATGAACACAGGCTAATTTTTATTTATTTTATTCAAATATTTTTCTTAATAATTCAACATTTCACTATTTTTCATACAGAATAAATTGAAAAATTTTCCATAATACTTAATCATCTTTCTTTTTTCGTTGCCAAAAAATAAAAAAAACCGGAATAATTATTTCTCTTCTGTAATTTATTTTCAACTGAAAGATTTTCACGTGATAAAAGAAAATGAAATAAATAAATGGACCCTATTCTGCTTTTCTGTTCGAGGTTATAAACCACGATTTTACGAATTGTGACGTCAGAGGAATACTGTTTTTCTTCTTATATCACGCAGACGATTATATAAAATTTCTTTTACACTTAGAAGTTCACAAGTTACTTCACAAGAATGTAACTTCACACTTTACAAGAATATGAATATTTTAGTAGTTTTTCCAGATATTAATCCGTAATAAAAATGAATCTTTTTCTTTCTTTCGGTTCGAGGCTATAAAATTCAACTTTTTACCAATTGTGACGTCACAGGAATACTTTCCATTAAGAATTTTAAAAATATCAATGTAACGTCATATCTGAAACAAAGTATAAGTCTTTAAATTTTCAAAAATTCTGTTTTTTTTTTTTTTTTTTTTTTTTTTTCGTTTTACGGAAACTACTTCCTTTTTGACACTTTCTAACATGGTCTGAAAGTGTTTACGAATTCAACCTGTCTGTATACCGGATACCGAGTGCCTGGGGTCTGCCGTCTGTTTGTCCGTGTTTCAACTTGAGTAAATATAGTGGAATTCATACGAAAATAACATACGTTATCGAGATTTGCTATAGCATGTGCGGCATTGAAAATGAACCAGGTAGCAATTATAGCTGAATCACAGGAGCACTCAAAAGGAGACTTTACATTATGATATACGGCGAAAAAATCATTTGTGGTGTATTTTGATAATGTTACATAATTTTAAATGTAATGAAATTTACATGCATTTTTAAGGTTCACAAGAACATGGTTACTATCGAATATGTTAAGTATAGTACTTATAGTGTGCGTACAGTGAGCTCAAAAGTATTTCAATATATCATAGTCTGTGAAGAAAAACCATTTGCAGCATATTTTAATAATGTTATTTTATTAAGGTTATTTTAATAATATTGAAATTGATATCAGTTTCTGAAGTGCACTAAAACAGGATTTCTGTAGAAAATGGGGTGAAAAGGTTTAACATTCTTTTACAAGATAACAGAAAACTGTTCGGTAATATAATAGTCTACGGGGAAAAATTATTCCCAGCGTATTTTAATTGCGTTGCACTATTTCAAACATGATGAAATTAATATACTGAGATAATCAATACAATGATAAATACTGAAATTTACTAATATGCTTGCAGTAAAGTATGATTTGCATCACATTTGTTGTTCATTTACAGAGACGCATAAAAGATTTTGTGTACAGATCTCAGATATTGTATCCAAAGTGTGGTCTATTAGAAAAGATTGCTGAAGAGCTTTTTCAATTATAGTATGTATTTTAAGGAAAACTAATGCATCCTGAAGTTCAGCTACATTTGGTATAATAAGAGATGTTTATAGAATTTAAATAAATCATGTATCGGACTATACAATAAACTGGATATATGGTCACCTGTGCAATAGCGATTCCCGGAAATATGAATTCAGTAATTTGAATCGGGTTTTTTGCTTGAATAATTTAAGCTAAATATGCGGTCGTATAAATATTTGCACGTAATATACAGGACTGTACAAAAGAATTCAAGTACATTTCTGTCTATTATTAGAAATTGCTCAAGGTGAATTTTAATCTTCGTTATATTTTTTCTAACTAAGCAAAATTTTAACATTGTATTTAGAATATTTACAAGCACATAGATCACATACACCAGTGATGCACAACCTTTTTGCCAGAAAATTGTTTCCCACCAGAATATTTGAAAACAGTCGTTTGATTTATTTAATAGCAAAGATTTCGTCATAACTACAAGGAAAAATATACTGCATAAAAATAGTGGTATCTTTGTGGCCCGCGGGCCAAAGGTTGTGCACCGCTGACATACACAGATGCAGAAAAGAATGGGCCGGCGAAGTTATGTATTATGGAAATGTTGGATATTTTTTTTATTACCTAAGTTTAACACATGATTTTTCTTTCTTTGATATGGAATTCTGAAATGCACTACAACATGATTTCTGTACCATTGGGGTGCGTTACAGGTGTTCTACGGTATAAATGGTTGCAATTTCCTTTTCGCGTTCTTTAAGTTCCCTATAAAAAAAACTACTGCATAGCCTGGTATAAGATATGTGTTACATATATTTTAAATTATTGTTAATGAAATGTTTTGTTTAATTAAAGCGTTTATCCTTTTTTTATGCTACGTGAACGACGTCACGGGTAACAGCTAGTATTTGAATAAATAGCATGTAAAAAAACAGCAATTCCCCCCCCCCCCCCCAAAAAAAAAGCAGTTAAAAATAATTTAATAAATTACAACAAACATTTGGAAAATGTTTTTTTCAAAGACTAAAATCCAAGACTTGTAAATAAATTCAATGTAAGAAAAAAAAATATTATTAATTTGTTCAACATTAGATTGTTTCCTTTCGTGATCGTTGCTTTTTTCGAAATCGGTGGGCTCCATAATCAGATCTCTTTTTTTTTTTCTTTTATACGACGTCTTTCTTTAGATCCGGTTTTTTCCATGTCTGTTAATTTACGTTTACTCATTTTGTAATTTTTTTTCCTTTCTTCTTTATTAACAATGGCATTTCGAATTTCCTATTCAAATAAAAAATTTCTCTAGGAAAAAGAAAAACAAAACAAAAAAAAAGGACATTTATTGCCTAAAACAAAATGTTTGAAAGTCTCCCATTGAGTTTATAAAAATCAGTAAAAACTTTATTTTTATGATGGTCGAAATGTGACTTATGTAATACCAAAATCATACATCCTTACGCCATGAATTAAACATTAATATTCCTGGTCCAATCATTAAAAAAGTAAATAAATAAATAAAATTAAAAAACAAATTGTAGGGGAAAGTCAGATAAAACCGGGAACCTAATGCTTTTCTTTTTATTATTATGCACTTTGTGAACAAAACAGTTAAAATTTGTATTAAAACGATAAATTGATTCCTTGCGAATAAAAAAAAGTATTCATTCAGTCGCGAACAATAGCAATTGAGATCATAACAACACTTTTTCTGGAAGTGTGCAATCTCCCGGTTTTGTCCGACCTGGTCGGACAAAACCGGGAACTGAGAAAAGTAATTATAAACACATTGTACTTTGCAATAATACTATGTATTGAAGAAAAATTGACATTTTATACTTATAGAATGTGAATCTATGTCAAATCTACATAAAATAACAATGAGTTTAATTATACTTTAAGAGTTGAAATTGTTAGGCACAAAAATCACAAATAAAATTTCGATCTTGTTCATTTGCATTGCTGCATGCTTCATATGCCCATCCTCTGAAGTGAAGGCACTGTATCCAACTCTCCTTAGGTTTAGATTTTTCATATAATTGCCATTGCAAAAGATACATGCTTCACTTTCATCTTCCTCCTCGTTTGATGTCAAGGGATTATTTTCTTTTGACTCTTCTTTTTCACATCAGTTTTTCAACTTTTTTTTCTGTCATCATGAAATGTTTTCGCTTGAAGACTATCAAGGAAGGTCTCCATTGGGGGCATACTCAGAATTTTTTGAAAAAAATACGAATTAAACTACTCATGTAGGTAATAAAGGATTGGTGAAAGTTAGCGGCGGAATTACATTATTAGATATGTAAAAAAATAAAATAGTTTGGAATAATTGGCGTGAAAAGCTGAAAGCGACGCGGGATTTGGCGAGCAGTGCATTACCTCGCCAAAAGCAGACGATTTTAACGAATCTGAAAATTGATTTTGATTGACTTCACTGTTAAAAATCTGCAGCATTTACTGCAACGTCACTCCACTACTTTTATAGAATATCTCTCTTCTGACCTATGAGAATGCTCCATAGCACGGTGAATTGACCGTGTCATACACTGTTAAAAATCTGCTGCATTTTGTTGCAACGCACTCCACCACTTGTATATAATATCTCTATTCCAACCAATGAGAAAGCTCCATTTCACGGCCAAGTAACCGTTTTCTATACAAGCAAGGGAGGTCGTTGCAACAAAATGCAGCAGATTTTTAACAGTGTATTTTTCAATTTGGAACAATTTTAATCAATTTAAATTGTGTTTTAAATGATAAAATATATTAATTTCATTTTGTTATAAGTACATATAAACGTATATGACAAAATTACACTTAAAGTAAAGTAAAAATGCAAAACTAAAATTACTTAAACTAAACTTATTTAAATAAATTGAACATAGAAAGTTTTTTTCTTTAAAAAGCATTCGAAGCGTAAAAGTGTATTTTTCAAAATTTCGTTTTTTCGCCAACCGGAGATAAATCGCCAAATAAACGAAAATTTTATTATTTTTTTACGGACGTTAAGGAGGTTCCGCCGAAATTTTTTTTATAAACATATATAACTATATGAGAAGAACATTCTGTAATTTTTTCAGTTTTTTCTGAGTATGCCCGTATGGAGACCTTCCTTGTAACAAGGGCGGATCCAGCCCAACCTCCAGGGGGGGGTCACAACTTTTGACAAATGATTTAATGAAGCAATTTTAAAATACAGTAAATCTTGTGAAAACGGAATTACGATAAAAAATAGCAAATTTCGCCGATCGGGCATGAAAAAATCGCGAATTTTGTCGATTATTCACTTAAAAATCACGAATTTTGTCGATCGGACGCGAAAAATCTCAGATTTCGTTTATCGGGCAAGGGAAAAAAGTCTAAATTTTTTTTATAATACTTGAAAAAATTGCAAATTTTGTTCATAGGTTGCAGAAAAGTCGCCTGTTTTGTCTGTTTACCGCTCGAAAAAAACGCGAATTTCGTTGACCGAGCGCGAAAAAATCGAATATCGTCCACTGTACATTGGAAAATCGCGAATTTTGTCGATCTGGAACGAAAAAATCGCAAATTTCTTTGATAAGGCACGAAAAAATCCCAATTTTGTCGATCGGCTTCGTAAAAAGCGCGAATTTATTCGATGGGGAACGGAAAAATCGCAAATTTTGTTGATTGGGAATAAAAAATCGCGAATTTCGAGTTGATATGGAACGCAAAAGTTGCCGATTTCGTGAATCGGGAAAGAAATTATCGCGAATATAGTCGATTGTTTTCGTGAAAAGAGCGATACGGGCGATTGGGTACGAAAAACTCGCGAATTTTGTCGAATCGGTACAAAAAAATCGCTAATTTCGTTGATAGGGCAAGGAAAAATCGAAGATTTTGTCGATGATGCGCGGAAAAATCGAAATTTTTTTTGAGCGGCTGCAGAACAATAGCGAGTTTTATCAGTTTATCGCGAGAAAAAAATTACAGATTTCATCAATTTACGGCGGGGAAAAAATGCAGATTTCATCAGTCAGTTAAGAATCGCGAATTTTATTGTTCGGTGCGGTATTTCAGGGACCAAAAACTAATAAAGGCGCGAATCTCGTCGATTGGGCACGGAAAAATCCCGAATAAGGTCGATGGCTTTCGTAAAAAGCCCGAATTTTTTCGATAGGAACAACAAAATCGCTTTTGGTAGGGCACGGAAAAATTGCAAATTTTGTCGATCGGGAACGAAAAAGTCCCAAATATGGTCGATCGGTTTCGTAAAAAGCGCAAATACAGTCGATCGGGAATGAAAAAAATCGAAAATTACATTGATATGGCGAACAAAATCTGACAATTTCATCGATCGGGAAAGAAATTATCGCGAATATGGTCGATCGGCTTCGTAAAAAGCACAAATTCGGGCGATCGAGTACAAAAAACTCGCGAACTTTGTCGATTCGGGACGAAAAAATCGCTAATTTTGTCGATGATGCGCGGAAAAATTTAAAAAAATCTTTGAGCGGTTGAAGAAATTTCATCGAACAAGAACAGAAAAATGTGCTAGTTTCGCGGATTGGGCACGGAAAAATCGTGAATTTTGTCAATCAAGTGAAATAAAATCGCAAATTTCGCAGACCATTCGTGGAAAAATTTCAAATTTCGTCGATCACACCCAAAAAATTTTGAATTTCGTCGATTAGGCATGGAAAAATTGTGAATTTCGTGGATCGGCTTCACAAAAATCGCGAATTTCACCGATCGAGTGCGAAAAAATCGTGAATTTTGCTAATCAAGTGAAGAAAAATCGCAAATTTCGCAGACCATTCGTAGAAAATTTTCAAATTTCGTCGATCACACCCAAAAAATTTTGCGTTTCTGTTTTAGCACTTTTTACTTACACTGTACATCCCTCTTTGAAGAGCTCCAGGGGGGGGGTCATGACCCCCATGACCCCCCCCTTGGATCCGCCACTGCCTTGTAAGTTCTTTTTCTCTTGTTTTTCCATCCTTTTTTTTTTCTAGTTCGAATTCTAATTTATAGGGGGTTGGAATCAGGATAGCTTTTTTCCCTCGCCGCTTGCCAGATTTCCTGATTGCCCTTGGATCCGTTTGTACTGGAATAGGCTTTATATCGTGTGGTGAGACTGCAAAAGGAAGCTTGATATCTCTGCCCAGACTTTGAGAAGGCTTAGAACAACCGAAAACTTCCCGGGTATCTCCGATCATCTGCATCCCGGTTTTGTCCGACCACGCCATTTTGAGGAAATAATATTCTACCTTTGTTCAGATTACTCGTAGACATCAATACAAAATGTTAATCAAGTAAATAATAAGCTATCATACGTTATACTTATCTAAACCAAATCTTTAGGTATTTACGATTGGTAATGTAATATTGCAGATGTCGAATTTCTAAATTTTTCACGTGAAATCTTTAAAAAATCACTACTGCGAAATGAGTTCATTTACCCGACTTCTGCTTACTGGAAGCTGGCATGCCGCTCGCCTAGAAGTAATTATAGAAGTTTCCGCAAGATATCGTCAAAAATAAAGCCATAAAGCCTGTTTCCCGGTTTTATCCAACTTTCCCCTAACTTAACAAATTACAACGACCATTTGGAAAATAATGTATTCAAAAACTATAATTTTAGATTTATAAATGATTTCTAAATTAAAAAAAAAACAATATTGACATCATTTTTATGATGATCAAAACGTAGCTTACGTATTAACAGAGTCCCATTAATATGTTAGCATATTTAGAATCACGTTAATATTCCTGAGCCAATTATAAACAAATATTAAATAATATTTCAGTAAAAAAAAAAAAAAAAAAAAAAAAAAAAAAGGTACTGTAAATTTTTACACTTCTAAACATCACACATTTTCAAGTTTTACACCTTCGTATACAGAAAAAAATTACTATTAAATGCAACTTGTTTGAAATCTGTATCTAAATTTGTTTTTGAATTATTAAGTTTTTTGTAGTTTTTAATATATATATTTTTTTTGTCATCGTGGCAACAGAAGTATTCCATTTTTAGAACTATCCAACAAAGTTGAAAAGTGCTTATGCTTTCGATTTGTCTGTCCGTCTGTCCGCGCTCTAACTCTCGTAAATATGCTCAAATTGCCATGAAATTTTTGGACGTTATTGACGCTTGCCCTAGCTCAAATCCTATTGAAAATGAAGTTTCTACCATGATTAGTTTATTTACAGGATCAGTCAATTTTTTTCCGTTACATTATGGCCTATCGGAAAAAATCGTTTCAAATGAATTTTAAATATGTTACACCCGATCAAACATATTCAAATTTGTATGCATCAATAAATTGCAATAATATATGTATTCTGTGAAATATTCAGTAAAAAGAATAATTATTATTCATTTACAGGGCCGCACAAAAGAATTCCATCCCATCTATATAATAAAGGCCAAACGTATCTGTGCGTAACGCATACGTCATGTTTTGAATGGCAACACTTTTCGATGAAATTTTAATTTTGCAATTTTCGCTATTGTATAATTTTAAACTTCTAGACATAGCACGTTTTCGACATTTATACCATCGTATGCAGAAAAATATGCACGTTTAAATGCAGTTTGTTAGAAAACTGTATCTCAATTTGTTTTTGAGATATTAAATTTTTTTATAGTTTTTAGTTCATTTTCTCTAATGGTGGCAACTTAAGTATCGCATTTGTGTGGGAAAAAAAGGAAAAATATCCATAGAGTAAAAAAAAAAAAAAGAAGATGAATAGAGATGCAGTTTGGTGGCTGCAGGTGACGCAAAAAAATCATCTCTAAAATTCGCTGCATTGCATCAAACACAACCACGTGCTTTCGCAAAAAAAGGAAAACTTTTAGCGATACAGTTTTAATTCATAATACAATGAAATGCTATTTTAGAATGCTAAAATATAATTGGTTTTTTTTTTTTTTTTTTTTTTTTTTTTTTTCATTTAGAGAAAAAATGATATTAAAGGATTCGGTCTCTGTTCTTAGAGATTGTTTTGTTTGGCCCGAATAAGAGACTTAAATTGGAAGAACAACGCCCATGAAACCGTTTTAATTGCATACTTCACCTCCGTTTATCTCTTTTCTACGTGAAAAATAACAGATCACTGTATATTTTAGTTGCCATTTTTTCATAGCAACCGAAAAAAATAGTACTAATTAAAAACGTGTTATGTCAAAATATCGTCGGCTATAAAACCCAGTGAATGTTGTTGGTTTTATTTTGTTTTTTTCCTATCAATTTAATAACTTTTAGTTCGTTGCAAACTTAATTTACAAAAAAATACATCAATTAATCTTTACAAAAATGTATTTTAAAGAATATCTGTGTATCATATGTTTTTAGTTGATTTTATAAACTGAAATAATGCAATTTTATTCTTTGGCAAGATCTTTGGCTAATAAATTCTATCTTGCGTCTAATACGGAAGTACCGATAATTTTCAAAGCTTTATATGATAACATAATTAATATTTTTCATATAAAATTGCTGTTTGGAATTAGTTGGCAGTTTAAAAAGCATATTACGTAGGACAAATTTATTAGACTTTTCAATTTTAATTTTTAAAAAAGTTTTTCACCTTTACTCTGTGACCCGGGAACCCCGGGTTCGGTGTACTAGTTATAATAAAGGGGGAAATTGTTCTCGAAATATTTTAAGTATGATAAAGGATTTCATGTGTAATCAAATTGATATACGTCGCTGAGGCTTAATATGAGTTATTTCACGCATAATACGAAGTGCATAGTATCTACAGGGAAACACAAAATATTTCAAAAAGTGTATTCTATCCGAAATACTGTATATTATAGATGTTGGCTGTTCGATGGATGAAGTGCATTTTCAATTACAATATGCACATTTAAGTTTCACTAAGTATATGTGCATTATATAGTGTGTATAAATGCAAATAGTCACACAATTTAGATATACAGGGTTACACAAAAGAGCTCGGAAAGGTTACTGAATATAAGTGTAATTTATTTGAATGTGGTTTTTAAATAAGTTATGCATTTTTATGTTGAAATGCATACAGTTTACTAAGAAATGTTTATAGAATATAGATAAAGTGATATACATTGTCACGCAAACAGCTATATACAGAGTCGCCTGTGAATGATAATTTCTGGAAATGTGATTTAAGTAGTTTAAAGAATATTTTTATATGAAGTAAACTTTAAGAAAATACTGTCATGTAATAAAGGTACTAGATAAACTACAGGGCTGAGCAGCATGTATTCAAGTATGTTTCCATATGTATGTTTCCATTGCTGAAAGAATATTTTCAACTAGATAGTCGTTTTCTTGTAAGATTAAATTTGCTCAATTTATAGTACATATACAGGGTGTCCGAAAAGTCTGGAAACGGTCGAATAACTCGAGAAATACATATGAGATTGAAAAACGAAAATATACGTGTGAAATATTTTTAAATAAGCTACTCAGTGATACCAAATGTGACCTTCGCAACCGACCCCCTGGGAGTTAGAGGGGGCCCAACTTTGAAATCTTAAATTATAACCCCCATTTTTTATTGCAGATTTGGATTCTACGGACAAAAAAACATAACTTTTGTATATGATGTGTATTTCGAATCCTCGTTTATCACGGTGTAATTGCGCATATTAAATCGATACATATTTCGGTTTTCCCAACCAGGTTTTGTCTGATTGGCCCGAATTTTCGACGTCAAATTTCTCGTCTTTTGCAGGAATAGCGTTTCTTGAAAATCACCCGTGGCGATTATTTCGACAATGCTACCCTGTTAAAAATTTGATCCATTTGCTGTAGCGTCACTCCACAGCTTTTATAGAATATCCTTTTTATGACCAATGAGAATGCTCCATAATGCAGTAAAGTAACCGTTTTGTATAAAAGCGGTGGAGTGACGCTACAGCAAATAATAATAATAAAAAAAAACATACACCCACATCAGCCGTATTTAGAAATCATTCGTTATTTAGAAACCATTTACTAGGTAAAATAAAAATCCAAATGAAAACTAAATTCATATATTTCAATGAATTTTTGTAGAGAAAAACATAAAAAAACCTATACACTGTAAAAAATTTAACTCATTTTCTACAGTGTCACTCAACCGCTTTTAAAGAAAACGTTTACTTTACTGTGTTATGGAGCATTCTCATTGGTCATAAAAGAGATATTCTATAAAAGCTGTGGAGTGACGCTGCAGTAAATGGGTCAAATTTTTAACAGTGTTGCATTATCGAAATGATCGCCATGGATAATTTTCAAGAAACCACTATTCCTGCAAAAGACGAGGAATTTGACGTCAAAATTTTGGCCAATCAGACAAAATCTGGTTGGGAAAACCGAAATATGTATCGATTTAATATGCTCAATTATACCGTGATAAATGAGGATTCGAAATAAACATCAAATACAAAAGTTACGTATTTTTGTCCGTAGAATCCGAATCTGCAATAAAAATGGGGGTTATAATTTAAGATTTCGAAGTTGGACCCCCTCTGACCACCAAGGGGTCGGTTGCGAAGGTCAAATTTGGTATCACTCAGTAGCTTATTACAAAATATTTAACACTTATATTTTCGCTTTTCAATCTCTTATGCATTTCTCGAGTTATTCGACCTTTTCCAGACTTTTTGGACGCCCTGTATATCAACCGACATATCAAATACATGGCTGTTCCAAAGTATTGGAATGCATATTTGGTTATGGACAGTAACACCTTATTTCTCTAGATAACGAAGTTTTGTTAATGATTTCAGGTAGTGTTGGAAAGTGCTTCATAATCTACGCTTAAGGCATGATTTTCTTACTTGTTGGACATTAAACACGGACCAATCAGAAAACGAATAAAATAAAAAGAGTTGCAGAATTCAACCAATAAAAAGATTCAGATATACTTCAGATTTCCCAATTCTCTCCCGAGGACAACAACTATTTTCCAAATAGTTAAAAAAATGCGAATACCTTAAGCTCCATTCTCAACCGAAAACAACAACTATCTTCCAAATGGTTGTAATAGATTTACATAAAAATATATATAAAAAGAAAAATATAAATCTTGTATATTTTATACCGAAAAATTCTATTTTTTTACAGAAAAAATTGTTTTAATAGTTAAAGAAAAAAAAACGAAAAAAAAAAAAACAGATATTTTCTGTACAAGTACACGGAAAAGAATATTTCAACCGCCATGTTGTAAAATACCAATTGTATGTGATTTGCTGAAAGTCTGGGGCTTCTGCAAATTTCGCTAAAGTTATTAGGGCATTTGCAGACAATGCGTTACATTTGCATGCATTTTTGACTTGCAGGCAGCTTTGCAGCCGGAAGTTGCGTTTGCATCTCACTGACAGTTGCATTATTATCTATCCCTTTTGTTGATAAACAACACAACTCGTACTGTAAACCCAAAACTTGTCTGTAAAGACAGGAAAAGAGAAGAATGAGATAAGAAACGATTAACCAATCATATTGTCGAAAGTATGTTTAAGGGTTGGTCACTAGGGCAACGCCCATTTCTTCTTGTTTTATTTTTTTGCCGGCTCGAATCTCTCGCATGCTTGGCTCGCCGAAGCTAATGTTTCTTGTTTTTACCGTTGATTAAAATCAACGGTCGTTAATATCTTTATTTTAAAGTAAATAGATATTGTTAAAACTTTGTCTTCGCTAATAAATTTTGAACAAGAAATCGTTATCGATATTTTAGGTAAATATGAAATGCTGGTTTTACATTACAGTAGGTATTTAATCATGTGGTATCTTCTAGGTGGAGTTCATTTTAATTCTACTGTATATATTTAAAGATGTGTAGGGTATTTTTTGAAAGTCTGTGATATTAGTTGTTTTTCAGACTTCCAAGTCGTCTTATTTTTTGTTGTTTGCCACAGAAAGTATTTTAATTTCCTTTATTTAACTATTTATTTTCCTTCGTGAGTTTGTTGAAGTAATTCTATGTATTTTTCCCATAATGCTGAAGCATTTTCTCGTTATACATTAGTGGTAAAAGGTTTCATTTTTGGAATATGCATCTTTTAATTATTATTATTTATTTTTAACCTCCTCAGACCTGATGTCGCCTGGAGACGACACTAAAAAACACCCTTTAAATTAATTTAAATGTTTCTTGAATTGTTAAAATTACATCTAGACTTTTTTAATAGATGTATCCATGTTAGAAGCATCCATATATAGACTGGTGCATCTTTGAAGTTGTTTTATAATAATTTTAAACTGGTTTTTGTAATGCCATGTAAAAATTGTCTCAGGACTGAGGAGGTTATAAAGATAAATTATAATCAAACTTAAGTACTGTATCCTAAAATGCATTTTTTAAATGTTCCGTCAATCTTGTCGCTTATAAATGCACTCAAATCTATTTTACCTCAGTTTTCACCAACCCTCTCTTTTTTAGTGTTTTCTGAAATTATCTGATTTATATTTCTGTATATAATGTTGTTTAAATTATCAGTTGTTTTTTATTTCCAGCATAGAAATGAATTCCGAATCAAAAATAAACATAAAAGAATTTGATGGCGTCAATATGTTGTATGATTTTCCCCCAAGTGCACTTGATATATACCGAAAGAAAGCATCTTTTGATTGGAAGCAGATGAAACTTCTTTTCATTGGCAAAGACATGATTGAATTCCAGGTGCAGTATATTCCATTTATTCTGTTTCTTAGCATTTATTTATTTTTGATTTTTTTTTTCTTGTGAATACTTTGATTTGAGTCTAAATATAAAATTTATAAAAGAATAAATTAACTTGAAGGAATAGAATAACTTTTGGTATTTTTATGATGTTACCCCATCACAAGTAATAAAATGCTGTGTTGAATTCAAGGGGTGATCTAGGAAGATACACCCTTTCCAGGAATTATTGATTTGTTTGAGATTTTATTTATTTTTAATAGATGAATGTGCAATCTAATCCACCCCCTAATCTTTAAAATATTTTTCCTGTAGCCAGAGAAATCCTTTGATGAGAAAAATGATCTGAATTCAGCACTTTAAAATGTCAATTATTGTTCCCTTTGCTGTCATTTGTAATGTATTATTTAATTATTTTTTAATTTAAAATACATATCTTAAAATTACAATAACAAGCCTAGCAGCAGGAAATTCGGTATTTTTCAATTAGCTGGACACTGGTGTTTTATATATACAGATATCTACATATTACATACATATGTATAGATATACGTATAAATGAAATGGCAATTAAACAAAAATATCTAATCTGCATGCAGTTTGTTTTTCTTCAGCATGCAAAATTTGTCTGCTGAATTATTTTTTTCTTTCTAAAATTTCCAGCATGTTTACTACTATTACAGTAGACTCTTTCAAAGCTGCACTCCTAAAATTCGCAACTCTCTAAAATACGCACATATTTTACAAATGTAAACAATGAAACATTCAATTCAGATGTAGGTGCAAAAAATTATTTTTTCAGTTTTGTATCAATTCTATACATTTTTTAATTTATAATTTTTGTTAAAGTTATTGAATTTTTCATGAAGAAAGACTAATTTATTTCTGAAAAAATAAAGATATTGCTGATATCATTGGTAATCACAATCTTACCAAATATATTTATGTATTAATCAAGCTTTTTTGGTTATTAAGTCTGGCTAAACCGGAAATAAAGTTTCATTATTTTATGATCCTGATGTGAATTAGATATGTACCTTTATGAGGCAAGTTTCATTGAATAATTTAGGGAAAACACATTTCCTCTTTTATAATGAATATTTAATTGTACATTATTGATTATTAAATTGATCTTTCCTTTTAGCATTTTAATCATTTTTAAAAATATCTAATTTTTTATTATTTTAGTTTATTACTTATTTTAATATTTTAGCATTTGTATGCATTCATTATACTTTTGATTTTCATTATTAATTACATTCAAATTATTTTAAAAAAAATGTAAACAAAGCAATGTCCAGAAATCCGCAAAATTCTAAAATCTGCAAAATCTCTGGTCCCAAGCTGTGTGGATTTAAGGGAGTTTATTGTATTTTGCAACAGCAAAAAATAATGCTATAACATTTTTCCTAAGTCATTTTATCACATGAAATAATCTTAAATCATAAAAAACATCTATTAATTATGTTGCACCTCTGGAAGGCTAAGGATGGCCACAAAGTGTGATACAATCGACTTCCTCAAATCTACATAGCTTAGAACTAGAAATTGTATGAATTTTAGAATTATAAAGATTTCTAGTCATTGCTTTGTTTAAATTTTTTAATCAGTAATTTGACAGGAATAATACACTCAAAATTATAATTTATACTTACAGTTCAGCAAAATATTAAAATAATTAAGTAAAGTCATAAACTAAAATTATAAAAAATTAAGATGATTTTAAAAATGATGAAATTATTATTAAGTAAGATTGTGATTACCAATGATATCAGCAATATCTTTATTTTTTCAGAAATAAATTATTCTTTCTTCATGAAAAAACATGAATTCAATAACTTTAACAAAAATTATAAATTAAAAAATGTATAGAATCGATACAAAACTGAAAAAATAATTCTATAATATAAGTAGTTATCATACGAATTGAATATTTCCAGCTAAGCGAAAAATTGCCCAGGCGGGGAATCGAACCCGGATACTTGGCTTACAAATCCAATTTGATACTTTACCAATCAGTTTGATTGTGTTAAAAATAATAGTATAAGTAGTTAATGAATAATTAGACATAATAAAGATGAGATACATTTTCTTTGAATTATTCTATGAAACTTCCCTTATAAAATGCTCTATAAAATTCACATAAAAATTATAAAGTAAGGAAGTTTTATTTCAAGTTTAGACAGTTTTTGTAACTAAATAAGCCTGATTAATAGATATACATTAGGTAAAAAGATTTTGATTATCAGTGATATCAGCAATATCTTAAATTTTTTTTCAGAAAAAAGTTTATATCTTCACAAAAAACCACAAGTTCAGTCATATTATCAAGAATTACTTATTAAAATACAATATACAGTTGAGTCTCTCTATAACGAAACTCCATTCAGCAAATTTCTCTATAAAACGAATTATTACTAGGAACGGTCAATTTTTCATCGATTATATTACAAATAATCTCCATATAGCGAAGTATATATCTCCATACAACAAATTTTTTCAGAAATGTTCCTCCTTCTTTTTTTTCCTGAAAATGCTTCAATTTATTTATGAAATTCATTTTCCTGCGATGATTCCTGGTATGTGTTTCATAGCTGCATATCTGCTGCCTTATCCATGTCCAAAACAGGCATTCATCCCACTATTAATAAAAACCCACTTCTTAACAAAATGTCTATCAGATTCTTTCATGGTCTCGCCTGACTTTGTTTCAAAGATGAGTATGTGTTTTTCGAAATTTTTGTTGCTCCTCTGAAATAAGCCAAATTTTCGCGCGTTTGAACTAGATTTACTTTTTTTTTTTTAATTAAAAAAGTTGATATTTTACCTAGAAAATAACGGTACCCATACAAACGCTTAATAAGCGTTACTTTTCTGTTTCTAAACTGTTTAAATAAATAAAAAAATAAAGTATCAAATTTATGTTTTGTGTTACACATTTCAAAACCTTAATTAAACGGCTCAAACATTTTTTAAAAACTTTATTAATAAAATGTAATTTTTTTCGCCATTCTCTATTCAACAAATTTTTCTGTATAATGAATTTTTTGATGGAACCATGGATTTTGTTATATAGAGACTCTACTGTATATATATAAAAAATGCTTACATCCAAATTGAAAGATTAATTGATGGATTTTGAGCATTTGTGTACAGTAGACTCCCTCAAATCCGCACAGCTTGGGACCAGAGGTTGTGCAGATTTTAGTTTTGCGGATTTTTGGTCATTGCTTTGTTTATATTTTGTTAAAGTAATTTGAATGTAATTAATAATGAAATCAAAAGTATAATGAATGCTTACAATGTACTATAATATTAAAATAAGTAATAAACTAAACTAATAAAAATTTAGATAATTTTTAAAATGATTAAAATACTAAAAACAAAGGTCATTTTAATAATCAGTAATGTACAATTAAATATTAGTTATAAAGAT
The DNA here is from genome assembly GCA_964019185.1 of Maratus speculifer. Classification (NCBI taxonomy): domain Eukaryota; kingdom Metazoa; phylum Arthropoda; class Arachnida; order Araneae; family Salticidae; genus Maratus; species Maratus speculifer. Next base: position 7,854 of record CAXHSM010000161.1, on the reverse strand, counting down.
GAAATGTGTTTTCCTAAGTTATTCAACGAAACTTGCCTCATAAAGGTACATTACTAATTCACATCAGGATTATAAAATAACAAGGTTTTATTTCAGGTTTATCCAGACTTAATAACTTAAACTTGATTAATACATAAATATATTTGGTAAGATTGTGATTACCAATGATATCAGCAATATCTTGATTTTTCAGAAATTATTCTTTCTTCATGAAAAAACATGAATTTAATATCCTTAACAAAAATTACAAATTAAAAAATATATGGAATTAATATAAAACTAAAAAAGTTAAATTTTGCACTTCCATCTGAACTTCATTGTTTACATCCGTAAGTTATGTGCGGATTTCAGAGAGTTGCAGATTTTAGGAGTGCGGATTTGAGGGAGTCTACTGTATTTGAGGTAGTTTACTGTATAATGTGACTGAGACAAGAGATGGTTACCACATTGACATCATTTATGCAACATGGACACAATTAGGTATGCATTATCTCAAAAAACATAACAAAGTTCATTAAAAAAAAAATCTTAAATGACATTAAATATTCATTTTTTTTTTCATTTCTATCAAACTTTATCTGTTAAACTTTATTTAAAAAAAAAAAAAAAATAATAATAATAATGAAAGAAAAACATGCTTTTAAAGGTATTTAGTGTTTATCTTAAAAATCATGCTTCATTTCACGACTGGAATTCATGTTGTTTGTAGAGATATTCGTTGTCGCAATATCTGAATTTAGTACGCATTTTGTTTATGGAAAATTACAATTTTTATGTATACTTTGTAAAAAAAACTCAAACGAGTAAATTTATTAAATTTAATTTTTTGGTTTCTTTTTAAGATAATGAAACAGAAATAATTATTTAAATTATATAGTCAGGATATATATGGTTTTCACCACCTTTTATATTAGTTTAATATAAATCTATTATTTAATAATTAAGTTTTTAAGCTATCAAGGTATGTAAATATCATATTTTTGAAAATAGTAACAAAAATATTTAAAATTTTGATATGCAGTATAGAATTGTTTATTTAGAAACCAGCTATATAGAATCATATTTCTAATAGACTTTCAGAATTTACAGAAAAAAAAATATACATTGCCAGTTTGACGCACATTGCTTGAAACAATTGAAAAAGCATAGTATAATTTTATGCCAGTCTCTAGGATTTGAAATGAAAACATATTTAATTATACTTTAGATGTTTATATTTTTATGCAGAGGAAACAGATTAATTTTTGTTTCCAAGGAAATCAAAAATAGTGCTATAATTACATCTATTCTACAAAACTTATCAAACAAATGTTGCTTTAATGCCCAACTATCCAGAATACATCTGGCCCCCAACCATTGTGGATAAATGTTTCTGTACTGTATATCTGACACTTTCAATGTATATCAGATATTTTCAAAATACTCAATTTATTGATAATGATAAATATTTTCAGAATTAATATAAATTAGAAATTAAAATATATTGCATTTAGCATGAAAACCTAATAAAACGATATTCTAAATGTATTTTTTTTCCCTCTCTACTTATGTAACAGAATTAAAGATAAACTTATTGAAAACTCACATTTTGCTTTTTACACTCACAAAAAACAAATTATGCAATTAATTATCAAGTTATCAGAAGATTTTGTGCTTTATACAACAAAATTTTTTGTTTTTATTGAAAATTTGGACATCTGTAACTTGTGAAGTTTAAAGAATAAAAAAACCTTATAAAACATTCTAATGAAGCAGTTAATAACTTCTCTAAATTAGTTTATCTTTCAGTATCAGTAGCTTTTTTAGTAAATATTGTCCCATATAATATTGGTTCTACATTTTATTTAAAAAAAATCAACTTCAAATGTAAAATTTTTAAACAATGTTTTTTTTATGGGAGTGTGTGTGTATAAGGGGAGAAGAGGGGGGGGGGGCATTCTTGAAGCTAAAAACAACTTGCCGAAGCAAAAGTTCTTATTTGCGCTAAAGTTCTTATCTGTGTTTATAGAAGTTTAATGAAAGTGCGCTACAGACAGCTCAACACAATAATTGTGCTTTATTTGCTTAGTTTTGTCTTATTTCTATGTTTAATGAGAATGTTTTTAATGAAATTATTATGTATTTTTTAAAATTTTCTCAGACTAGAGTATGGAAAATCTTAGCTGCCGATCCACTCTTCCATCGGAGTCCGTCTGCTGAACTTACGAGAGAAGAAGCCAGGCATTTGTGCTTCCAAAGAATGAAACGCATAAAAGAATACAAGTTTTTCACTGATGAAGAATTTAGGGAGAATCCCTTGATAGCTCTGCACCTTTATATCTGTGTGGGGATGATAGATTGGTCCGTGGCCTTAAAACTGTTGCTTGGAATTGAGGTAATAGCATTTACTTATTTCAGTACTTTATTGTTACAGAGATTTTTACAGTTATGAATATAACAATGTTTCAAGTACAATTTCAACAGGTTATCACCAACTTTATATATACTATATAATACCAGATACTATATATATGATGTTTTCATGATATTTTTCATAATGCATTTCATGTATCCATAATATTTACATTGTATATGTGATATACACATTCAATATATCATTGGTTGTGTATGTCATGAAATGTTATATGCCATATAATTTTATGATCAGTCTTGGTGACTTGGCAAATCATCCTGCTATCTCTATATAATAAAATACAGTGTAACGCATAGTGTGTGAAACTGGTTTTCCCCTCCAAAAACTGTCATTGTATTTGACGTTCCTGTGCCGTATGTTGTCTGTGTGCACCGAGGCTTGACAGCAGAAATAGAAGTTTGTCAACAGAAGGGAGAAATGACAATCTTTCTTTTTTTTTTTTTTTTTTTTTTTTTATTTGTGGGGGGGGGGGGGGGGGGAAAGGGGGTACAAAAAATGCAAAGGTTGAAAGTGCTATAAAAATAGTAATAATTATTAGTGTTATTTCGTTAGTTGTAGCAAACTTTTTTAATTGCACAATTTTATTGCATATTTGTTAAAATTTTAGTTTATTAAGAAACCTTCATTTTATTATGGTATATTAGTTACAAAATTTGGTTTACCCAAAAATATTGTTAATATTAATAATGTGTTTATTAGAACTAAACAAACTTTGCTTATCTATCATAATCTTCCATCAGGGTTGGCACGGTTTAAATAAATTGGTTTTAACCATGGTTTAAACCAACTGTTTTTTTTTTTTCGAAAAAATTCTAATGATTTTTTTCTAGTTTTTCTTTATAATATAAGACTTACAAGTTATTGTATATAAATATTTCCTACTTTTAACACTTTTTTTAATTTATTTTTATGTATAGGATGAAAATCACTATGCATTGGTGAACATATACTCCATTGCTGTAAAGAAAAATCTTAGAATATGTGAATTGATCAAAGATAAAATAGGTTTAAAAATACTCAATATTTAGTATTAAATATATTCATTAAAAAAATGCAGAAAATTTAAAGGTATATGGAGCTACATAACTTGATGATATTTAAGATTTTGGTAAAACTATAAAAGAAATTTTTTTTGATTGGGTAGATAATCTTTAAAAATTAAAATCAAAATATGAGGTTGTATAAGAGAGTATTCAAAAATTGGGTACTAGTTATAGTCAAACTAATTTTTTTCCTTTGTTATCTACTAAATCTTATGACCATAAATGTTGATTTCAAATTGTCTTTCAAAAAACAAAACCCCAAGAAGTATCTCAAATTAATTTTTTTTTTTTAAATTGTGGAAAATAATACTTACATACATGATTAAACTACATCAGATGTTTATTATAAGTAATGAAAAGATTGTTTATAAAGATTTTAAAAGTATCAGTGTTTCACTGTGTAGAGTAGTTTATTGTTTAGACATAAGACTGTTTATTAATAACTGTTTAAATTAAAATATGATTTTTTTTTTCAATTTTCTACATAATTCACTGTAATTATTTAATTTAAATCATTTTCAAATGTATTTATACTACTTATAATCCAACAATGTCAATTTTTATTAATAAATATGCATGTATATGTACTAAAAAAGATGTTTAAAAAAACCTGGTTAAAAAAAAAAAAAAAAAAAAAAAAAAAAAAAAAAATTCAATCCTGTTTTCGATATTATCAGTTTTTTTCAAATTTATATGAAAAACAATTTTTATCCATCGACCAAGGAAGGGCATCTATACTAGTAACAAATATAACAAGGAAGTAACCTTTATTTTCCCAGTTAAAAATATGAGCATTTTTCCAGTGTATGGTTATTTGTCACAGTTTCACATCACAGTAACATGTAAGAGATAAACTTGCTAATTTCTCATCAGCAAGCATAATAGAGCAATAATAAATTGTTACTTACTGTTTTACTTTTAAAATTAAGATATATATATTGATGGATAAGTATTTTTTTTTTAAAGATTTATTTCAATATTACTTACACCAGTATATGATAGCTAAAATCTAAAAAGCAGTCACCAGATTAAATGATCGTCATCACAGTTTTGCATCAGTTTAACATTCTAAGTGTCTTGAGGACTTTCCTGCATTTTCATTAAAATGCTTGTAAAAATGATCTTAATTAAAATTTTCTTTCCCTAGTTGCTTCTAAAATACACTTTGTGCCTCTTTATTTGATATGCATCTTGAAATACAATTCTGTTTAAAATTGTTATTTTTGTCTACAACAGATTAACTCCTTAACTGGTTTGCCCAAATGCCATTCGGGCAAGACTAGTTTGCTTATTGCATCATTTAAAGCTTTTTGACACCATGGCACCTATTATCTTAAGAAAATTTTCATACTATTGAAAGGCGGACATGTTTAGACTAAATTTTATGAATATTTTATTTAAATGATAGTGGTGTGAATCTGCTATTTTCTATTTAATGAACGGAAAACAATTAACCAGTTAAGAATTAAAGTTATTTTGAATAAACTGAAAAATCCAGGTAAAAACCACTCAAAGGGTTAATATCCTTTACTTATCTTCTGAAAATGTAATAGATAGTTTTTCTTTTATCTTTTTTATTGTTGTTAATTTTGTAACTGAAATAAAATTTTGAAACTGAATAAAGATTATGCCAATATGAAAACATTATTAAGCTTTATTATTTTAAATTTATCTTTTGTTTTAATAATTTTTTTAAATTATACTTTTTTATAAATAAGTATGAAAAGAATTTATTTTTCCATTAAAAAAACATACATTAATTCACCTATAAACAAGTTTTTCTCCCTAGTTCATTTTCTTTAAGTTGAAAAAAAAAAAAAATAAATAAAAAACACACACACTTAATTTGGAATATTAATTATTTTGGATATGCATGACAGTTGGATGCTGTTACAAATCAAAAATATTAATAACAGTATTTTAAAAATATACATTGGTACAAAATAAATAATAAAAAAATAATATTTGTGTATATTTTTTAAAAGTACACATTAGTATTGATAAATGTTCCAGTAATTATGGTCTTTTTTTTTCAGTATTTTATCATGGTGTTAATGATGGCTGGAGCTAAGAAAAATATGCAGCTTATTAAAGATGTTAAAGACTTTAAGGTAAGTTTTTTTCCCCCAAACACAAAAGTATCTCTCTATTCTAAAAAAATGTAATGTTGTCATTACCACTGACAATTAATTTTTTGTGACCGGAGGTCTTTCTTTGTTAATATTGAGAGCTGTTGCACACAAAAATATGAAAATTGATGGTATGATAGTGAAATATTTGATAAACACACTGGTGCAGATGGTTTTTAAATTGAATAATTATTTTAAGAAATGTTAAATTTGATCAAAATTGTTCCATTAAAAAAGTTTTAAAAGAGCAAAAGCTATATATAGGAATTTTAATTATTTTTAGAGCATTTTATATGTTAGAAGTTTCTGGCTTGCAGAGTGCATTTATTTTTTAAATTTGGCTCATTTTTTGAGGATTTATTTCCATTTTAAATTCCAATTTTCAGCATTTCTAAAGATATTTTTTATATATTTTTGAAATTAAAATTATTTTAAATTGTTACCAACTATTAAAACAGTGCAATGAATAAAAGTTCTTTCAAATTAAAAGTTATTGACATGTGACTATTATAAACAGAAAAAGCTATCAAATTAAATTAATATTGCATATTAAGGCTCTGCTTCACTGAAACTCCCCGATCGCAAAATCCCATGTTAACCTATGGGAAAAATTTTAAGTGTGATTACTCATTACCTAATGTAATTATTAAAATACCATTTTCATTATCAGAAAGTGGACGTCAGATTCCGATGATATGCGTTTTTAAAAATTGTCTCCATAAATTTTAAGTAATTGAAAAATCCCTATAAACTTTGAAATTTCCATTTGATTAATTTTTATCATCATCTTAAAGATACTTAAAATTTGCATAGACAGTTTTGAAAAACGCACATCATCCCCATCTGACGTCTACTTTCTGACGGTGAAAACAGTATTTTAATAATTATATTAGGTAATGAGTAATCGCACTTAGTTTTTCCATAGGCTAACATGGGATTTCTCAATCGGGGAGTTTCAGTGAAGCGGAGCCTTAAGAGCAGGAAAATATTGAAAATTATGGCATAAAAACAAGTGAATAGTAAAAAAGAAAGAAAATTGTAAAATAATAAATTCATTAATATGCATTCAAAGTGTAAATGAAAAAAAAAAAATACTTTAGATTTAAAAACAAAATAAAATAGTGCAAATAATATTTCCTTTCTAACAATAAAAATATTTTTGCACAAATATTACAAAAAAAAAAAAAAAATTTGTGAAAAATTAATTGGATTTAAAACATTACAGTTAAGATTCACTTATTTAAAACCATTACTTTAAAACATTAAAAAAAAAAAAAAAAACCTTGAAGCTAATACTCTGTTGATTAACTTAATTTTATATTAGCTAATTCTGAAATGTTTAAATAATCTTATTTAATCAAATGAAAAACATTTATTAGCAACAGCTCATTTGGTCTTAAATTCTCTCTGTAAAATAGAATAAGAATGAAAGATTATCAAATTAACTGAATTTTAGAGGTGGCATGAGCAGGGTTCGCACAGACTCCTTGGACTCCTTAGAAACTACTTAGAAATAAAAACGTTCGCAAGTAGTACTTAAAACTACTTAGATAAACAAAATACTCCTTAGAAACTCCTTAAATTGTATTGCGGTTTTTCAGTCGAGCAATATTACTCCCGAAAAAAAGAAGAAAAAAAAGTGTGATTGTAAAACGCGCGGTAAATCCTTTATGCACGTCATTCATCAGAAGCACAGCAATGATTGGTTGGGATCATACTAATAGCCACCAAGGTGATTTACTTTTCACGGCCATAAGAGAAAGAAAAATGAAAAGAATAATTCAGACACACCTCTAAACTTCTAATTTCAAAAAGTGATTACACTGTTTAATTCCTTCACACAGCTAGATATACAACTTTGATTTCTTCTTCATAATACTATTCATCATCCTCAATTTTGCTGATAACGGTGGATTCAGGGATGATTCTCGTCCGAAAATTTGAAATTGGGTCATCAGTTCTGCATAGTTGCCAACTTGTACGGTTTTGCATGCGGAGAAATGCAAATTTCGTGAAAGGATTGTCGAAAAAGCACACATTTTATCAATATTTCTTGGAAAAACGACGATTTCATCAATGTTTTTGTCAAAAAACTTTGTCAAAAGATCGCTGAAAAACGTGAATTTTCTGTGCAGATCGCAATTAAAACGGCAGTTTCACCAAATATCGCAGATAAAATGCTAATTTTGTCTGAAGACCATGGAAACACGTCGATTTCGTCTAAAGATTGCAGATATATCGCCGATTAAGTTAAAAGATTGCGAGAAAA
>CAXHSM010000160.1:0-52000 GCA_964019185.1 Maratus speculifer | reverse complement strand
ACTGTCAAATTCAGAGATATTATCTAATTTTATGCCCAGCAAGCTGCAAATGTTTTGGCATTGATAATCTTGAAATTTGATTTAGCTGCCAAATCGGATGATATGTTGTCACTTTGCAAATTAGTTTATTGTTTAATTTTCAATAAGTTAATAACTGTTTGAATCTTCATTCCCATTAAAATGCAATGCAAAATAGGATATTAGACACCAAAATGACTCATTCATAAAACATTTCTCAACCATGTGACCAATCACAATGGTTTTCTCTTACCTGAAAATTGTAGAATACAAAATTTAGTCATTATCATTAGAGATTTTGTTTAGACAAGACTTGCCAACAGAGAAGATTTGCTTGATGATAGGAAACAATATTGCTGTGTCATTAAAACTTCTAAATTTGGTGATACAAGATACAAACAAACAAACAAAAAATAAATGAAAGTAAATCTAAAAAAATAAAGTGTCATATTGATTAGGCTATACAACTGGTATTTATGAATTAAATAAACATGGTGAATAAATATTGAATTCGTTTTTTATATATTTTTAAGAAAACTGGGTAAATTTCCTCATAATGTGTGCAAAGATTACATGATATTGAGATAAACTTCGCTTAAATTCCTGGAAAAATTTTTAATAAAAAATTTAATAAATACGATTTTTTTCAACATTTTTTTCAACAAAATATTTATAGCAAATTTCTCATATTTGTTAAAAAATGTTACTTCAATAAAGCCTTTCCTATTCGTATACGATCTTGAGGGACAATGTATCATTTCAAGTTCAAATTAAGTTTTATTTCAGGGTAAAATTACAGTGAAATAACAAAAATTGAACCTAAAAACTATAAATACTTTACAGGAAGGTTTACTAAAAATCTAATGAATAGGTTCAGAATTATTTGCTAATTTCAAAATGGCAAGTGTGATAATTATGGAAGAATTATACATTTTTTAAATCACTAATTTAAAAAAAAGATATCTGATACTAGTAAATACAAGACATATACTGAGTACATATTCAATTTTGACAAAAAAAATATAAGAGATTTTTCAGGAGGTGACTATTTGGTATGAGACAAATAATGCCTTCTAAGACTACTGTTCTGAGTAAATCTTTTGGAACATATTTCACAAACAAAGGGTTTTACTCCAGTATGAATCAAGAGATGTTTTCTTAGTGTACTTTTCTCAGAAAATGCTTTGAAACATACTTCACAAACAAAGGGTTTCTCTCCAGTATGAGTCAAGAGATGATTTCTTAGTGTAGAATTCTGAGAAAATGGTTTAGAACATACTTCGCAAACAAAGGGTTTCTCTCCAGTATGAGTCAAGAGATGAATTCTTAGATTACACTTAACAGAAAATGCCTTGGAACATGTTTCACAAACATAAGGTTTCCCTCCAGTATGAGTTAAGAGATGTTTTCTTAGATTACACTTAACAGAAAATGCCTTGGAACATGTTTCACAAACATAGGCTTTCTTTCCAGTATGAGTCAAGAGATGTTTACTTAGAGTACTGTTTTGAGAAAATGCTTTGAAACATATTTTACAAATAAAGGGTTTCTCTCCAGTATGAGTCAAGATGTGTTTTCTTAGATTACCCATGTTGAAAATGTTTTCGAACATGTTTCACAAGCATAGGGTTTCTCTCCAGTATGAGTCAAGAGATGATTTCTTAGAGTACTCTTATGGGAAAATACTTTGGAACACGTTTCACAAACATAGAGTTTCTCTCCAGTATGAGTCGAGAGGTGGCTTCTTAGATTACTCTTCTGAGAAAATGCTTTAGAGCATGTTTCACAAACATAGGGTTTCTCTTCAGTATGAGTCAAGAGAAGTCTACTTAAAGTACTGTTATGAGAAAATGCTTTGGAACACATTTCACAAAGTGTTTCTCTCCAGTATGACTCAGGAGGTGGCTCATTAGATTACTCTTATTAGAAAATATTTTGGAACATACCTCACAAATGAAAGGTTTTTATCGTGTACCATTGGTGGAATGCTTTTTTTAACCGCAATCTTGAGTAACAAAGTGATATTGACCAGAGCAAGATTTTTCTTCTTTAATCAATGACATTGTCTCATAAGTTATGTTTCGGATGATAACAGAATAATCTTTAAAGAATCAATATGACGAGATCATAGCCATTTTCATTCAAGTAAATGTCTTATTGAACTTCAATAAGAGAGTTTAATCAACATTTCAATCTAAGAACAAAAATAAAAATAATAAAATAATGCATTTTTTTAAATAAATAACAGTAAGTTTCAATTCTGAATTAAGGTATGACATATGATAAGTTTCATTACTTTAACCAATACAAAAATCTATACATTAAAGTATCACATTATACATTAAGTATTCTTAAGTTCAACAGAACTTGAGTATTTTTTATACGAAGGCGGTTCAATAAGTACCCGTGTTTGAAGACAAAGGACGTTCCTCAGGGAAGTTGCTGTTATCATCGTGTGCTGCCATCTATAAAACGACATCTATAAAAATTTCAGACTGATTGATAGGTTAGTTTGGATTTGGCAGCCATTCGAGTAAGACGTGTTTCGTGATTTTCGCTAAGATGGATATCGTTCGGTAATCCGCATTCTGTTTTTGGTTGGGAAAAAATGCGAGGAGATAAAAGAAAAGTTGGATGCTGTTTATGGGGACACGTCGCCCTCTATGACCACAGTTAGATATTGGTTCAACGAATTTAAACGTGGGCGAACTTCCGTTTTCGATGAGGAGCGACCAGATGTGGTTACCGAGGAAATCATTGAAAAAGTCCACGACATGATTCTCGCAGATCGACGAACGGAAGTGCGCGAAGTAGCAGAGGCCGTAGGCGTGTCGACCGGAACGGCAATTTATATTTTACATGACAAGTTGGGGATGAAAAAATTGTCGGCCCGATGAGTGCCGCGATCACGATAATGCACCAGCTGATTCATCTGGAGTTGTCGCCGCCAAACTGCATGAATTGCGTTATGAATTGATGCCGCACCCCCCTATTCACCCGATCTGGCTCCCTGTGACTTTTTCTTGTTCCCTAACATGAAGAAATGGCTCGCGGGAAAAAATTTTAGCTCAAACGAGGATCGCCGTGACAGAGGCGTATTTTGCAGAGTTCGACAAATCCTATTTTTTGGAGGGGTTAAAAAATGGCCGGAACGTTGGGAGAAGTGTATCTTTCTAAAAGGGGACTATGTTGAAAAATAAAAAAAAATTGAAAAAAAAACGTTGTCTTCATTTCTAACATGGGTACTTATTGAACCGCCCTCGTACATACATATATGTAGGTGTGTATGTAATACAGTAGACAATCCCATATCTGGCTTTCTCATATCCATACAGATAAAAACTGAAATTTTATTTCATTACACACTTTTAAATTTACTTTTTTTTCCTTTAAAATTCCGCCTACTTTTTCAGCATATTCACTAAAGCTATCCAAAGTTTTTTCATCTTTACCGTCCATAGCTACAACTTAATTTCATCACTCTTTCTTACCCATTATATAAATAGTTATTCATATTTTTAAGCTTTAATTACCGTAATTTCTGGAAGAAACGCCGCATCGCGAAAAATCACTCAAAAAATTTAGAAAATCGTCGTAAACGCCGCAGTTGAAATTTCCGCGATAATCGCGATTGGCGTGCTAAACAGAAACATATTAATAAGCTGTATTAAGAATTCATAAAAATGAAATTATTTATCAGAAATTAATAATTTAAATACAAAATTAATAATATTATTTAAATACCGTACTTTCGGGGATAAGCGCCGCGGGTCATACGAGTTTAAAAGTTAAAAATATGCTCAGTGCGGCGCGGCGAATACGGTGATTTTTTTCCCTTACAGCAATATGTATTAAAGAGGTGATTATGTTCCAAAAATTATGAAAAGGCAGTCATTAATACAAAAATTTGAAATGTAAAAAAAATATCGCGAAAATCAACAAATGGTCATAAAAAAAGTTTATTCGCAGAAAAAAAACTAGCTTCATGGAAAATCGCAGCAAAAGCAAGTAACTGTTTCTTATTTGCATAACAAAACATTATCAATGAATCACTTATCGGATTTTCACGATGTCGCCGCAGCTAAATAAACAAACAAGTCATGATAACGGGATTTTTTTTATCCAGTGTACCAAACAGTGTGCTTTTTGATAGGTATTTATAATATCTTCAAAACTTAATACATTTTAATAAAAATTTGATATTCAGCCTAACTTATTATTACTGCCAATTGCTGAAAATTTGAACAAAATCGGCTAATTAATAATGAAAATATTTTTTTCGTTTTTTTTTTTTTTTTTTTTTTTTTTTTTTATAGAGGAAAAAGAGAGTTTTGCTTTAGTTTCACATTTTCAGTTCATTATTTCTTTTTGCTACTCGAACATTTCTTTTTCCAACAACGCAAAACTTTCTGACTTATTCATGGATCTTTTTTTTACTTTTTTTTTTACTTTTTTTTTTACTTTTTAAAGGAATACAATTCGCACGAGAAACTCTATGAGAAATGCGTCTATGAATTCTATGAAAAATTGAGTCTGGTTACGCCGGGCCCGGACTTGATTTCATTGAGTTTTCTTGGCTGGATGGGGCAAACTTTTAACATTTCAGGCAGGGATAATATATTTTGTTCGGCTGGATCTGAAAATTTCGGCTCATCCACATTATTTTTAATTTGATGTCTGAATCTTTGGAACAGGGAAAAAAATATTTTCAGAATTTTTTTTTCTTTTTAAAGATTATAAAAGATAAGGGAGGTAGAAGAGGGAAATCCACTTTCTGCATTAACTATGCATTTTTTCGTGCCCGTTTGATGCAATTTGTGTTTTTTCGCAATCTTATGCGAAATTTGCGTAATTTTTTTGCTGTCTTTTAATGAAATTTGCTATTTTTTCGCGATATTTTGACAAAATTTTCCGCTTTTTGCGATCTTTTGACGAAATTGGCGATTTTTCTTTGAACGATTAACGAAATCGAAATTAATTTGTTTTCGCGACCATTTGTCGGAATTCACAATACATTTTATGTTCGAAATTTTGGAATTATGACCGATTTTTTTTAATTTTCGGAAAAATTCAGAAAAAATATCACGTTTGTTTGAAAAAAAAAATGCGCGTAAACGTCGCATTGGTAGAAACGCCGCATCGCTTGAAATTTTATTTTAAAACGCGTAAACGCCGCGGCGTACAGTGGAGCAAAATCCCAAAAAGCTGGCCAAAATATGAAAATGTTATTCAAATTGTACGAAAATTCGTATACAGGCGTTTTTGAGTATGCTAAGTAAAAATACAAAAATTAAATAAAAAAATGGCGGATAAATATGGCGGAACAAAAATTAAAATGTCTCGAAAATTATTCAATTTGTATGAAATTTCGTAAACTTTTCAGGATGCTAATTAGGATTCAAAGATTAAACTTTAAAAATAAATAAAATGACAAATTAAAAGTAAAAACAATTAGATTTAAATAATATTTAAAATTTTGAAGCTAAACTTAAAAAGGAATTTTGAAGGAACCAAGACATATTTAATCGAAATTAATTAATGGAAAGTAAAATATTAGACTGTTTAATTTTTATATTATAAAAATAAAAATGGAAATATATTTCAGAGATTCACTTTCAGAATCAAATGTAATATAATAAAAAGATTCTTCAGAGGTCAAGGTGTCGAAATAGTTAGCAGAACTTGTTGGCGGTATTAGACCCGCCATTATTATTAGGCGGTATTAGATCCTGTGACTCTTAGGATCAATGATTTTAATTTGTTTGGCGATAATTTACCTAAACTGGAAATGAAAGAATCTGATGACATTAAAAGACGTAAAAATATCTTTCTTTTTTTCGCGTTACTGCATGTTTGAAATAAATCTTCTCGATGCCTTTCGATCAGTCTGTTGCATAGATATTCTGAATTCTAAATTATCTCTATCCAACTTAATTAAAAAAAATGTCATATCGGTAAGAAGCTATTTTGATACTGTCTGACATAGGTAGAAACGTTGAGTATTACACTAATTCGTTGTTAACGACAATGTCTTCTGTATCAATGATTGTATTAAAAGAAATAAGTTAATCCTCCTGGTCTTTAATACAATCCCATTCATTGACATTAGCTTCCGTATTTCTTGAAAAAGAAAATGGATCTTTATTGGCCCGATAAAATCAGTGAAATGAAAATCTCGAAATTTTCAAATTGAGGATTCATGATTTATTCGCAATATTTATGTATTTTAGTAGCACAGGAGAAGTGAAAAATATATTAGAACTGCCTGTCAGCTTCATAGAGAAATGTTTGTTTAAATGAATTTAGAATACATTTGCAATCAAATCCTTACTTGCAAACCAAATCCAAATTGTAGGTGAAAGTCATATTCATAGTGATTTTTACTCGCATTAATGAAATACAATATGCTCAGTAGTTTGATTTAGCAAATATTGCCATTGACAAAATAATTCTTCTAATTACAACAGAACAAACAAAATTACTACCTATAAAGATAAGAAAATGTTGTTCTATCGGATCAATAATAGAGAATTATTTTCATTACTAAGCTTACTTATCAAATTAATTTAAACTTATGATTATAGCACTTATTTACAATATAATAGGTAATAAACTATTACAAAATTGAATAATTCAAAAATTTGAAAGATATTTATCAGCTAAATTAATGTGAAAAGTACTCAATTTCAGAATTTTTGAAGTTGCCGAAAAAGTGGCATTTTTACTTGCGGTTACAAAAATATGCGTGAAATGCAGAAAGGTAGTTTTTGGCAGCTGTTTTTTTATGAATCACTAAACAATAGCCCAAGTTATTATATCCATTAAATTTCGTTGCGAAACACTGTGGAACATTTAAACTTTTTGATGTTTGAAAGCAAAAAAAAAAAAAAAATTCTACAATATTTTATCAAAAATGACTATGAATTTATTATTTTTTATGCGCTTAGTATAAATTTGGTAATACATACAAATAAAGTACATAGTATCATAGTGTGAATCCATTTCAAATCATTAAAATCGGATAATATGATAAAATGTAGCTCGCGTTTAGAGGAACTATTGTTTTGCTGTTTTTGTTCGCTCTAAATGATACTCCTTCAAACACTATATTTGAAATAATGCTGTTTGTAAGGGCGAAGCAAAAATCTTTTTTTAAATACAGATTCTGACTCTCCAAATATTATTCTAGCCAATTATATAATCAAAATTCCCTAAATCGAAACTTCATTTTTCGACTTTTGGCCACTTTTTGGGGTTTTGCCCCACTGTGCGGCGTTTCTTCATAAATTACAGTATACATTTTTTTTTCAAAATTCTTTAATCTTTAGAGTTGATACTAAATATATACATATACATTTATATTATACACTAGCTGCCTGCCTCTGGTGACCAATTTGGTCATCCTTAAATGTAATGCTAAATATTTTATGATGTCAAAATTTAATTTACTTGTTAATTCCTTTGCCAAATCAGAAAATTCTAATGGAGAAATCAAGAATTCATTCATTCATTTTATATAAAATACACAACTTTTATTTAAAACTGAAACATTTTAAATTCTTGACTTTTACATTACTTCTTTTTTTCAAAAAAATGAAAAATAATAATAAACCATGACATTTAATTTTAACATCAAAGAATTATTTTAATTTACCATGTAGCAAAAAAAGTTAATAGGTAAGTTAAAAAGGTGGAAAGATTTTTACTTGGCTAATGAAATCTAGATAGCTACTAAGATTTCTTCGCAATCATAGCAAATTTTATGTACCGTAATTTTCGGAAGAAACGCCGCGGCGTTTACGTGTTTTAAATTAAATTTTCAAGCGATGCGGCGTTTACGCGCATTTTTTTTTTCAAACAGCATGATATTTTTTCTGAATTTTTTCGAAAATATAAAAAAAAGGCCTTAAATTCAAAATTTCGCATATAAAATGTATTGCGAAATGCATTGCTTTAAATTAATTGTAATGCCAACTGAAACAATAACTGTGTTTTGAACAAAAATTCACTGTTAATTCAGGGGTGGTCCAGAAAAGGACATTTCGCATATCCGACCTCCCACCCTGCCAAAAAAAAGTAGTGAGATGTCCCTCCCATGGAAAATTGAGATTTTGTGTTTTCAGTGGTTGAAAGGTGCAAATCCTGTCCCTTCCGGAAAACTATAAGATTTCCTGCAGGAGCCATAGAAAGCCCTCTGGGAGAAAAGTATCTGAATTCAACAGTGCAGGCTGTTTTTAAAAGTCTCCCTGTTTCTATTTAAGATGTGGCTAAGTCAATAACAGGAATGTTTAAATAAAGTAAGCTAGAAACATTACAGTCGAGGATTAATAAACTGCGCACCCATAATCCGCAATGCTCTATAATTTGCGTTGCTTTACCAATATAAACAGTAAAATAAATAGTTAAAAAATTTAAAAATTCGTGATCCAAAAATGATTTTTTAAAACAAGTAATAAAAAACTTGAAAAAAATCATAATAAAGTATCTATTTTTTGAATATAGCTATTTTATTTTATCAACAGTGAAAAACAAACTGTATTACGGAACATATGAAAATATTTTTATTTAAATGCACATATGTAAAAATTTTTTAAATAAAATAACTTTAAAAAAGCATTTTTTGAGACAGCATATTAAATTAATTATTGTATTTTTTATTTATCTATTCATATTATACTGATTATAGAATTAAAATACTGTCTAGGAATAATAGAATAATGTATAATCCATAATACTTTATAATGCACAATATTCCATAATCCACACAACCTTTGGTCCCAACTTGTGCGGATTATAGAATTTTGATTGTATTATGAAGAAGTATAATTAAAGAAATCTATTGCCTTCTTATAAAGGCTATTTCACTCATACATAAACATCGCCTCGCTAATATTAATCCTATGGAGATTTTTTAATAAAATATCCTGTTTAGATTTCAGTATTTTTAAAAGATATTTTCTTGCATTGGAGAGCTCTACAAAGATAATTTTTAACTTTTTATTACAGTTTGGCTGCAATGTGAGGATACTTTGATTTTCAAAATTGGTTTAAAAAATAGAAGCATAAAATAATAATAATAAATATAACAAAAAACTAAAAAGTAGTCTTTGTACAGATTTCAACCTCATCTATCCAATTAAAAAAAAAAAAAAAAGAAAAAGAAAAAAAAAATCACATAAAAATATATAAAAATGCCAAAAGGATTAAACTTAGCAAGGTAATGCTATTGTGAGACTAAAAAAAGCATCTTCAGATGCATACATTAAAGATTTTGAAATGATGTCGTACAAAATAAGTATTCATCAAGTCATTCTCAGCAGAAGCAGCATTAGCACAAAAGTTGTATTTGCACTTCTTGTAGCCATGAAATTGATTGTTAAAAATGGCTAACAGTTGCCAGTCTTGTTTATGATAGCACTCAAGCTCAAAACAACAATATGACATAAGCGTTCACCTAATTCTTAAAAACAGTAAACAACATTAATTTGGTAAAAGTAATGGTACTTACGTATTAACGCCACTGCAGTTAGCTTTTGGATTCCTTGTTGCCTTGTTTTTTGCTGATTTTTGACGGCATTTTTTAGTGCTTTTAAATGCATTTTTTTGCTCATTATTTGACACCATTATTTTGCACAAGTTCTGCTGCGGTGGCGTTAATACGTAAGTACCAAAGTAATAAATAGTAAATAATATAAAAAAGAAAAATAATAAATAATTGGAAAAATGGTAAACACTATAACAGTAATTCTAAAATTATAACTTAATGCACATTCACTAAGTGCATAGAATCCATTTGGAAACATATAGAAATGCAATATACTAACTTATTTAAAAAATAAAAATATGAGTATGTATGAGTATTAATGGCAGAATTGTGTGTGGCTTGGGTTGGATCATATGCAAGTACAGTTTTTTGTTTAGTTTTACTTTTCTGTTTTAAATACCATAAAATAATTAACTGGTAAGCAACATATTAAGTCAAAATATCTAAAAAATACAATAAGCAAAAAAAAAAAAAGTTGTAGCATTTGTGAGTAGAAATTTTGGTACTTCTAGCTTATCCCGTCGACCAATTTCGCCAGATCATACATTTTGACATAATTTTGTTTTAAATAATGAAAAAACAAGTAATTAGTAGAATATTAATAAAAAGTTGAAATAAAAATCACTTAATGACATTTTAAACACGTGAATCGCATTTAATGTCATTGAATGTGACATTCACGATCATCCATTATTAGCATTCAATCTCATAGTTTGGCGATAATTTTTTGGTCAACGGGATAACCTAGAAGTACCGAAATGTTTTGTTACAGATTCATAAAAATATTTTGAATCTGCAATTTATGTCATTTTTGAAATGAATTCAGAGAAGTAATACAGAAATTAAAATTTTAACTTATTTCTTTTTCATACAGTGTTAAAATTACTATATGAAATGACATACTTTAAAATTATGAATAATTGGTACTGAACTGATAACAAAGTATAACTTAGCAAAGTTCAAGAGTCTTAAAATGTTTGACATTAAGGTGGCATACTGGAGGCAGTAACACAAACAATCACCTCATCGACTTCATGCCACATAGTTGAGAATTAGTTAAAATTTGATTTGCATGTTAAAACGCACATGATTTGCCAAGTTCTATATTGGTGAAAAACAAACTTGAATTTAGTGATTTTCTCTTAAGCTATCATTTTGTTTTACTGCTCTCAGTCCTTTACGTTTATCATATCTTTGAGTGTAACATTTTTTCTACAGGAAATTTAACTTAATGAATGCAATGATTCAAATATAACGTTGAAGATCGATAATCCATGCACCCATAATCCAAAATTTTCTATAATTGGGGTTCTTTACAAATGTAAACAATGAAATAAACTGTTAAGAAAATGTAAAAATTTGTAATCCAAAAAGGATTTTTTAAAACAATTAATAAAATAATTGAAAAAAAAATCATAATAAAATATCTATACTTTTTTAAATATAACTCTTTTATTTTATTAACAATGAAAAACAAACTGTATTATGGATTATGTATGTGATTATATTTATTTAAATGCAATCAATTTTTATAATAAAATAACTTTAAAAAGACATTTTTTCAAATAGCATATTAAATTAATTATTAGATTTCTTATTTTTATTTTCATATTATACTGATTATAGAATTAAAATGCTGTCTAGGAATAATAAGTGAAGCATAATCCATAATACCCTATAATCCACAATATTGCATAATCCGCACATCCTTTGGTCCCAGCTTCTGCAGATTATGGAACTTTGACTGTAAAATGTACACATGATACGTAATTTTCACATGTTTGTTCAAATTGAAAAAAAAAAAAAAAGGATACATCATATCAAATAATTTGTGTCACATATTAAATATTTCTGTGGCTGAATTCAATATGGAAATAATATAAGATTAAATATGCATTCTGAAAGAAAATAAAAGGTTGTAAGTAATAAACATTGTTGGTACAGTATATTTTTCTAGCATGAGAACAGACAAGTGCCATTTTCTAAATAGAAAACAATAAAATACTTTTCTATTTATTTATTTATTTATTTTTAATCTGTACAACAACTGCATTTATTGGCAACAGATCAAATATTATGATGATATTGGAATTTCAGATTCGAGATTTCTAAACTTGTTTTATTATTTAATGTGAATTTCGATAAAATCTATATGGGTGATTCCCAAAATAGGGGACAATTTCAAAAGTGAAATCTTAAAAAATTACTGTTAGCAAAATTTCTGAAAAAAATAGGTGTTGTTAATATAGTATTAGGTATACCTTATATGTAGTCAGCAGAGCTAAATATTTAAAAATTAACTTTGAAAAAAATAATTAGCATTTTTTGAGCCATGCTAATGACAAAACAAATTGCATGGAATAAATATATTAATAAATTTTTATTTTCTTCCTGTTTAAATATTTTTTTCTATATTTATTAGCCTTCCTTTTCAGCAAATGGTTTCCATTTTTACATATATACATATAAGGAGAATAAAAACATTACCAAAGAGCAAACTTTGTTTACATGAGCAACATTCTGACACTAACAATGTAAGAAGCTGTCTTAGTGATTTTCTGACAGATTTAATGCATATTTTAGGGATAATAAATGTAATACCTAAATTTATATGTAAAATTAAACTTTATAAATGATACAATATAAGCACTGGTTACATTTATGCACATAGGAGTCTTTAGCATGGACAGAAAGACCATGCTAATGACACTGATATTTGTCCATGCTAATGACAAATTTTAATTTAAATAAGATTATGAGCCATAATATAACCACAATGCAATAAGTCCTTTCTGGGGCTTTTTAAAACACAAAAGTTCTATGCAAATAAGTAAAATAAAAATTTTAACTATAAAATAAACATGAAAATTATTATCCATTCTAATGACATACAATTGATGTACGTCCCTAATATTCAAATTATATTCTTAAAATACAATACATGCTTCTATTTTCAGGCTGGGATAAAATGGCTACTTGTTGCCATGGAGAAACTTTATATTTTCAAACTATTGTCATATGTGAAAATGAAATTTTGATTAATAACCAGCTGTTATAGTATGATCTTGTTTTGAAAATAGAATATGGAGGACAAACTTTAATTCTTTTTTTATATACTATAATTTTATTTTTAAAAAGAAATTTATTGGATAAATCCTCTCCTTGATTAATTTAAAGAAAGAATAGCATTTGTTTTATTTTATAAACATGATATTAACTCTTGAAAAATGCTAGTATACACAAGGCACAGCTGCTGTGAACATCCATGCTAATGACATTTTGAACATTTATTCTGTTATTTTAATGTGTTTTTAACTAAAAAATGAGTAATTCTTGAGTGCAAATAATGAATAATATTAAGACAAACATATCTAAATATAAAAACATGACAGAAAACCTCTCATTTTTTTTGTATGCCGAAAGACATAAATTGTCCCCTATTTTGAGAATCACCCATGTAAGCATTTCAGTATGCTAACAATTACATAAAAAATATTTACATTCTCTAGAACAAAATACAACCGAATTCTGTCTTTGAACAACACTGTTTTAAATTTTAATATTTTTTTAAAAAATCAAACCAATTTGTTGTTTTGAAATTTAAATTCGGATAATTTTCTCTTAAGTAATTAAAAATAAACAAATAAATAAAATTATCTGCTATATATAAAAGATTTTAATGAGCTTTAAATGACTATCTGCATAACATATGAAATTTTGTGTATTATCAAACTACATTTCACATTATCATGCTACAAATTGCATAAATTTAATTGAAGATATGTTAGAATGAACTTACTTCAGTAAAGAGAGTAAGATTAATAAAATGACGCTTTAAAAGTTACCTGATATTACAATCAAGGCGAAACACAAGACGCCAGTGCAAGAATGAATCTCAATTTTTAATTCATGTCATATTGCAAATGATTCATTCATTCAATCGAAAGGACGGATTCGAAAAAGAACGAATTGATACCATCCAATGTATTTGACTAATTACTTATATTATTTATTATATAACTGTTAAAATGACAATATGACTAGTACTTTTTTTTTTATCCCAGGTTGAAATACTGGCATTAACTAAAATAAGCTTTACCAAAGAATCTTAGATTAATTTTTATGAGTTTTCAAACTTTATACCCAAGTAAATATTTAAGTGTTATATTCGTGAATTTTGACCATTCTTTTTTACTCCCTTTTTTTTTATAAATAAATGTTTTATTTTCTTAATTAAAATTATTCATGGATTGATTCACTATTCATGAATGAGTTCGTCTATCGTGATTCATTATTTAAGAAAAGTAGCTTTCGTCGTGATTCATTCATTATGTTGGCGTCTGTACTTTTTATAAACATTTTACTTTGTAACAATCGCTAATTTTTAAAATAAGTTTACTGATCCATTATCTTTACTAAAATAAATTTATGGTAAGACATGTTTTTTATTAGTAATTCTTTTAATAAAAATTTATAAATTTTGATTTGATCGTGGAGTTGGCACAAAATTTTCGTTTTTGCTGGCATAGTCAATTAAACTGGGTTTACACAGGTAAACCAAGTAGAAACAATCAAACCGAATATTTTATAATTTAAAGGTGTTAAAATTTAAAATTTACGTAATATTTAAAGTACGAAATTAATTTACGTATTTAATTTACGTAATATTTATATTTTCCACACGATTTTTTTTACAAGTATATTTTACACTATGAAAACTATGTTCTGAGTTATTATTTAAGAAAACTTTTTAAATAATTTTTTAAATGACATGCATGGGAAATTTTTCTTATATTCTAAAACAAATATTTAAAAAAAATTTTAAATCTCATTTGGAAGAAAACTTTTACAGTCAACCTTTTTCTTTTTTGTCCTTGTTGGATTATGTTGGTCAATGACTTTAAAAAAGTGCTTGTTCTTTGTAGTGAAGAAACAATGCTACATAATTTTCAGATTTTTCTAATGAAAAATTTTTGTACCCAACTACAGGACATTTGAATAGTTTAAGATAATTTAAATTTTTCTTATTGGCAACACTGAATATGTTTATAAAAAATTGTTTTGTGTGTGCATTTTAACCATACAAACTTTCTATAGTGAAAAAAGCCAGAATAGAGCTACAAATATAGTAATAAGTGTCAAAATATTACCTTTATTGATGCAGTACAGATCAGAAACTTAATTAACGGAAGATTGAGCTACCATTTTCGGTACTTACGTATTAACGCCACCGCAGCAAAACGCAGCCTACACAGTTATCTTTTGGATTCTTTGTTGCCTTATTGTTTGATGATTTTTTATGCCATTTTTTACTGCTTTTTTAGAGTTTTAGTGCATTTTTAGTACTTTTTTCTCATTTCTTAACGCCATATTTTTCTGTGCTTTCGAACACCACGATTGCTCTTTATTGATGCATTAGTGCAACTTCTGCTGCAGTGGCGTTAATACATACCCCATTTTCTTATCTAATGTGTTGTTCAAACATTTAAAATGTTACATAAAGAGAAAATCCTACTGTCTCATTTCACCCCACTCTACCCTATATTACTCTAATGCAGCAGCAAAACTGGCCTTTTTTGCACCCGTAGCAAACATGGATTTTGCCCCCCCCCCCCCCCCCCCCCGCTCTTCACATATATGCATTCTTTATAACAAACACACCAAAGAAATTCTTAATTTGGCAACCCCTTCACATTCGTCCGGGGAACATGCCTTATCTGCCCCCCTCTAGTTTTAGCTCTGCTCCAATATTATATACAATGTATAAACACACAATAAATGTTGAAAATATGTGTATTCCAATGGATTCAGATTCATTCTTTATCATACAAATTGCAAGATTCTTTGTGTTTTTAAATTCTTCTCCCAATTCTTATCATTTCATCACTACACTATTTGCATATTGCAATTACAACCGAAATTCTATAATCCGCACATGTTGCAGCCAAAGGTTGTGCAGATTATGGAATGCTGTGGATTATAGAGTATTATGTATTATACATCATTTTATTATTCCTAGACAGCATTTTAATCAGTATAATATGAAAAGATAAATCTGAAATCTAATAATTAATTGAATATGCCATCTGAAAAAATGCCTTTTTAAAGTTATTTTATTAAAAAATTTATATATAAGTACATTTAAATAAAAATAATTACATATGTTTCATAATGCTGTCACCTGTTTTTTACTGTTAATAAAATAAAAGAGTTATATTAACAAAAAATGAATGTTTTATTATGATTTTTTTAACTTTATTATTTGTTTTAAAATCATTTTTGGATCACAAATTTGTAAATTTTCTTAACTGTTTACTTCATTGTTTACATTCGTCAAGTAACGTGAATTATTAAAAAATTGCAGATTATGGAAACGAGAATTATCAATCTTTGACTGTACACCATCGCCAGAAATACTGTTTTTGTTTTCCAGTTTAAAAAAGCCACATTAGATCATTCTTTCTGCCTACAATTTTTCTTACGCATCAACAAATCTTTCAATAACTGTGCCTAGTATTTGCCATTGTCAATGGCATTATAGTTTCAATTTGTGATTTACAATATACTAATCTAATGATTGACAAAACAGCTACCGAATAAAATTAGTCACATAACTGCAAGTCTTATATAATCAATTATCTTGCCATCAGCAGTTGACAATTTCAGTAATCCTTCATGCTTATGGGAAAAAAGGAATGTCTGCTTAGCTTAGAAATAATAGGAATCTGTTTAGGAAGAATATTGGTCCTTTAAAGGACCATTCATAATTTTTTTTTAAACTTTGATTTCACATAAATGTTCTTGTTAAAACCGAGCCCTTCGCAGATTTCTTTGTTCTAAATATAGACCTTTTCTGTTGTCAAATTCAAACTTTACATACTAAACATTTTAAAATAAAATTTAACCTGTCACAAATCAACCACCAAAGTATTACATATCCTCTTTATATATGTATATATATATATATATATATATATATACAATAGACTCCCTTAAAGCCGCAACCCTAAAATCCGCAACTCTCTAAAATCAACTTAGTATATTTTACTGATGTAAACAATGGAACTTTCAGTTCATACGTAGGAATGAAAATTGGCTTTTTTATTTTTATATAATTTCATACATTTTTTAATCTGTAATTTTGATTAATGTGACTGAATTCATGCTTCTTCATAAAGGAAGAATAAATTTATTTTTGAATTGAATATTGCTCATATTAACGGTAAACACAATCATTTTGCCAAATATATGCACTAATCAAGCTTTTTTTATTATTAAGTCTCGCTAAACCTGGATTTAATTCATAAATGACAGCTAATCAGTCACTCAATTTGTTTTTTAGACCTTGTTTCTTTTGTTTTTGTTTGTGTCAAATAGATAAATTCTTGCTGCATGGCAGTGTTGCCTCCTATCATCTGTATGATAATAACCTAAGTCATGTTACTGTCATCAATAGTTTTGCGCTTCATTTTTTATATATTATGCTATATTGGTACTTTAGCTATTCGCAGGGGATAAATCACCAAATACTGTTCCATCGCTATCATTTCGTTTATATTGTAGTCCTAGTTATGTGACAGTCAAGTATACCTTCGCTTTTAATGTACAAAGCTTTGTTTTGATTATTATTTTTTTTTTTTTAAATAAAATTACATAAAAGTTCCCATGATCATAAAGATTTCTTGGTACTTCTGTGTTAACCAGATGCAAACCTCGCCAAAAGTATTTTTTTAACTCAGGAGTTTGTATTTTTTATTTTTTGTGTCATAAATTTTAAAAAATGCTTTGGTGTTGAAATTAAATGTCATGGTTTACAGTATTATTTATTGCAGTCAAAGTTCCATAATCTGCACAAGCTGAGGCCAAAAGATGTGCAGATTATGGAATAGTGGGTTGTAGAGTACTGTCGATTATGTAATATTTATTATTCCTCAACAGCATTTTATTCCTATAATCAGTATAATATGAAAATATAAATTAGAAATCTGAAAATATAAATGCTATCTGAAAATATAAATGCTATATAATGAAAATATCATATGCTATCCCAAAAAATGCCTTTTTTAAGTTATTTTTAAAAATTTATATAAAGATTTTATTATAAAAATTGATTGCATTTAAATAAAAATAATCACGTACATAATCTATAATACAATTTGTTTTTTACTGTTAATATAATAAAAAAAATAGATGTTTTATTATGATTTTTTTCCATTACTTTATTATTTGTTTTAAAAAATCATTTTTTGGATCACAAATTTTTACATTTTCTTAACTGTTTATTCCATTGTTTACATTTGTAAAGTGACACGAATCATAGAAAATTGCGAATTATCGGTCTTGAACTGTATTTTAATCTATAATTTTGTTAATATGACTGAATTCATGCTTCTTCATAAAGGAAGAATAAATTTATTTTTGAAAAAATCCACAATATTTCTTATATTAATGGTAATCACATTTTTTTTGCCAAATGTATGCACTAATCAACCTTTTTTTATTATTATCTGGCTAAACCTGAAATAAAACTTCTTTATTTTATGATTTTCAAGTGAATTAGTAATGCACCTTTAGAGGCAAGTTCCATTCAATAATTTAGAAAAAATGCATCTCAACTTTATAATGAATATTTTATTATGCATTATTAATTATTTACTTGATCTTTGCTTTTAGTATTTTAATCATTTAAAAATATTAAGTAGATTTTTATTATTTTAGTGTATAACTTTATTTAATTATTTTAATATTTTAAATACTGTATTGTAAGCATTCACTATTATTTCAATTAAATTAATAATTACCTTCAAATTACTGTTTAAAAAAAAAAGAAAACAAAGCAATGACCAGAAATCCACAAAATTCTAAAATCTGCACAACCTCTGGTCCCAAGCTGTGCAGATTTGAGGGAGTCTGCTGTATAACAATTTTGCCAGAAACACAAACAAGAACCTAATATATAATGATAAATCCAAATTCACAAAAGTGTGATTAAACTTTTTTTAATGAAAAACTTTTAAAAAAACTGAACATATAAGTCCTGGACAAACCTATGAATATGGTACAATAATATTTCTTACACAGTAGACTCCTTTAAATATGTGAACGCCAGAAATCTGCTTTTTTTTTCAGATGTGAACAATAAAATTAAAGATGTCTCTGAAGTGAATGGCTAATGCATTTTTTTTACTAGTCACTCTCTTTTGGCTAGTGCAGCTGATTTATTACTAAATAAATTTACATTACTTTTGATTTTGATATAAATTAGAATATCTATATCAAAAATTCCAGGGCTCCAAATGGAAAAATCCATGAACTGGAATGATATTTTACAGTTGTCTTTTTTTTATGCATAGACAGATTTATTAATAAAGATATAAAGCAATATGAAAAAGGCATTAAAACTCTTAATAGAAATAAAAAAAGTTAGAGCACAATAAGCTACATATAAATATATATAAATATGGGTACTTACGTATTAACGTCAGCATAGCAAAAGTTGTGCTAATGCACCAATAAAAAGCTTTCTTGTTGTTCCTATATGCATGCAGTTATCTTTTGAATTCCTTGTTTGCCAGTTTTTGATGCCATTTTTTAGTGCTTTTATGTGCTTTAGTGCTTTTTTCTCATTTTTGATGCCATTTTTTGTGCGCATGTGAACAAGATTCTTTATTGGCTCATTAGTGCAACTTCTGCTGCAGTGGCATTAATATGTAAGTACCTAAATATGTATAAAACTGTTACAATATGTTTTCGTAATTGCATGAGCCAGAACGATATTACCATAATTTTACAAATTGGAACTTTATTTGTTATAATTTCAGAAACTAGAATATCGCTCCAGTTTGTTCCAGTACATTTCGAGCCTTGAAAGATTCCTGTTGTTATCGTAGTTTCTGGAAAATATTCGCAAGTGTAAACTAGTCAAAATGTTTATTTTTCTTGCATTCCTTTCACTGTGTTTCAATATTTATTTTTACTTTTTCAATATATAGTACATATTTAATATGTAATCCTAATTATTATGACTAAAAGCAAGTTTTTTCGTGAAGAAAATGTGAATTTACTTTTGATAAACATCCAGAGACTCTTTAAGAAGTAGCACATGTGCAAATCAATGGCACATGTTAAAAAAGTGTTTTAATTTCGTTTTGGAATCGCAGACTGAAAGTAGAATCTACATCGATTTAACTGTAATTATTATTACTTACATTATGCATGTATTTTAATATGTAACTTAGGTTGATATGATTGAACTTAAGCTTTTCCATAAGGAAAATATGTATTTATTTTGAAAAAACTTACGATGACACTAATATCAACAGTGATTGTGATCATTTTCCAAAATATTTTTTTAATTAATCAATATCTTTTCTTTATTAACAAAAGCAAATATTTTTCTTAAAAAAAAAAAAAAAAAAAAAAAAAAAAAGACTGATTTTTTCTTATTATTATGTATATTTAGTATTGTATCTTAATTATTTATTTTAATATTTTTCTAAATTTTTATGGTACTTACATATTTACACCACCGCAGGAGAAGTTGCCCTAATGCACCACTAAACAACAATTTTGTTGTTCACAAGCGCACACAGTTATCTTTTGGATTCCTTGTTGCCTTGTTTGTTGATTTTTGATGCCATTTGTTAGTGCTACGAAAATATCTACTATTTGAGATTTGCCAAAAAAGAGACTGTTTTGAATCTATATTAAACTCTCTATCAATTCACTGTCACCGAAATCCGATTGACTGTTTTGTTTTTAAATAAAATGTTTTCAATTTTGAAAGTGTTTTAATTTTAAATAAATTGTTTTACTGTATTGCAATTTTGCCGCAAAATTTTAGGTGTAGATTGGCAGTACTTAAAAACTGCCATATCTGTAGCAGCAGTGGCATTAGTACGTAAGTACCATTTTTATTTCACTTAACTTTTTTATAAAAATAATTACTTGCTTTTTAACTAATAAATTATTTAAATATTTTACACAATTATTTAAATGTTTTAATTTATTATATGCATTCATTTTAATCTTAATTATGAATCAAATTCATATTTTAAAAAATGTAAACAAATCAATGACCAGAAATCAGCAAAATTCTAAAATCTGCACAACCCCTGGTCCCAAGCTTTATTTATTTGACGCAGTCTACTATATTAGAATTATCAAACACTCTTTGCAAGTCAGGCTCTGTTTAACCAAATTTTTAAAAATGCATCTTAAAAGCAAAAATTATACTTGAATATAAATTATTGTGGATATGTTCTATTAATGCAAGCAAAAATATTTCTAATAGAGCTTATTAAAATATTACTATTGTATTTTTCAGTCTATTACATGCAGTGGTATATGATATAATCTGCATTTAAAACTTCAAATCTGGTCAGTAGATGGCACTAGTCACCCTCAAACTGCTTAGTAAACAGCAACTTTTTTCAAGCAGTAAACTGTTTGATAAAAGCAATATATTTTCACTTCATCAAATGCTAAAAACAATGATATAATTTATAAACAGAAATGGGATTTTTTTAGTAGGTATGCAAATTCTCAGAAACCTTTTAAAAGAATGGCTATGACAAAAGCAGCCATTTTCTTTTTATAATACAGCCACAGTATTTATTTAAAACCTATTAAACATTATGAATAAACTGGAATTTAAAAATTTTCAGCAATTTAAAGTGGTTGCACTTAAGTTATTTTTATATTTTAGGCGAATTTTGATAAAATTTATGAGACTTCCAAATGTGTAAGTAAATTTTGATAAGTTTTACATAGGTACATAAAATAGCATATCAATACGTAGACAGATATGAGAACAGTTACAAAAAAATATTTACTTTCAATTGAGGTGGATGCAGCAAAATTTTTCTAATCATCATAACATATTTTTTAAATTAAACAATTTAAGAAAAATTCAAAGCAATTTCCTGCTTCTAGCCTAAAATATACACAATAAACATTAAATTATTTGCAAATACATAGACAAATAAAATTACCTGCTACGTAAAGTATATTAATAATTTTTTTAATCATATAAAAACATCATCAAATACAGAAGTAGCAAAATATAAAATATCTTGCTTAATATGATCAAATTTTGAGACATTAATGAAGAATAACCGAACCTTACCAATAATTTATTTAACTAAAGAAGGTTGGATTAATAAATTTCTGTTTTTAAGACTATCTAATACTGTAATCTGAGAAATAAAGAAGACGCCAAAATACTGCAAGGACGATGAATGAATCAAGGACCTTCTATTGAATGAGCCATGTAATTTAAGTTTGATTCATTGTTAAACTTTATTTTAATTTTTCTCTCTAATAATTGTTAGACAATTTATATATATATATCTTAATCGTAGATTAACCACTATTATTTATTTATTAAAGGTAAGAATTCATTCATAGCAACTCCGTCAGTTGAACTTTCTTTTGCAACAGATTTATTGATTTGATTCATTCTTCATTCTAAGTTAATCACGGTGACTCATTCATGGTGTTGGCGTCTCTTTGCTTTTATGTGAACTTCGATGACATGATAGTTCTGTGCTAATAGTCGGCTAATTTTTGAAATATAATGAATGACCTATAGCGATATAACGAAAGAACGTTTTTAGAATTTAATGTTCTACGTCTTTATTAAAGTAAATTAGTGGTAAGATGTGTTTCTTTTGCTTACTCTTCTACCAAAGTTTCTGTATTTTGTAATAAAAGTATTCTAAACTATTAATAGTTATTAAATGGTGAAAACTATTATTTTTAGTTCAGATTTGTACAGGAACATCTTGTCAAGGGTTCTGCATAAAAATGAAAGAGTAAAATTTAGAATTATATTTATTATAATTTGTTTTCTGAGGTGTAGGGTAATTTAGGGTATGGTTAGGCTTAGTCTAAGTATTGTATGATAAGCACACTTTTTATTTCTGTTATAACTTTAGTAGATATCTAATGCTATATATTTTTTTTTAAAAATAATAAAAAAATGTATGTGTATATAACACTAGGAAGTAATTTTTTAACATTGTGAAAAAAATTGTTTTACTTTATATTTTCTAAATATAGCTTAGAAACAGAAGAATGATGAAAAAAGTGTTATTATTGTCAATAACAAATATAAAAAATAGAGAGGAAATGGAACTAGAAAAAAAAAAAAAAAAAGGTGAGAACATCCAAAATGCAAAGTAATTATGAAAACATACAACATAAAAGTCTATTTTAAAGAAAGCAAGGTTCATAAATGGAAGCTAAGTACTGTTAAAAAAGTTTGACATTATTTCTTTAATTTAAGTAACATATAAAAAATATTTTTTTTTTTTTTTTGCTTACTCTTCTACCAAAGTTTCTGTATTTTGTGCAATTGTACAGTCATGGAAAACAAAGTAAACATCCCCTATATACTCCTCAAGAAACTATCCTTGAGGAAAGTTACTGACACTGAATGATTGAAAATAAAGTCTACTTTTAAATGATGTATATAAATTTGCTCAGGCAGCCATCTACAAATTAAAACAAAGCCTAACTTTGTCTTTTTTTTATAGCAGTACCCAATTCTCACAGCATAAATGAACTTTACACCTTTCTATAGTCTAAAAAACAAATTTTTGTGTAATTTTCCAAGATATTAATTATTTTATAACTAGCATATTTCAGGAGATGCATCCAAACTGAAGTTCAGTACTCGATTGTTGAGTAAGAGGGCCCTCTTCTTTATTAAGGCACATTGAAGATTGCTAGATTACTAAAAAGAATAAGAAGTTTCAACATAGTTAGTCACTTCTAACCAGCGTTCCTGCTGTCATTCACCCAGGGCCGTAGCTAAGGGGGTGCTATGGGCGGTTCAGCCCCCCCCTGAAAAAGATTCCAAGGTCACTGAAGGAATTTCTGTTCTGAAAATTCAAATGAAATTCTGTTCAAAAATCTAATTTAGTTTTGAGATCTTTTTACAGTTTTGGCAGAATTACTCAATTGTATCTAAAATAAGTAATTTAATACTCCCTCATCGTATTGGAACATAGAAAGCTAACATGATGTTTAATTTTGCACCAGTTATACACTCAAAATTTTCACTATCATATACTTTTCTTAGTACAAAATGAAGTTATTACAACAGTTTAATAAGAAACATAATACCTACAATGTAAATATGCACTAATCTATCTTTCTGTGTCAGAGAAAGAGAAAAAAAAATTATGAGCCCCCCCTAGAATCTCTTGAGCCCCCCTCAAGAGATCACTTCTAGCTACGGCCCTGCACTCACCATTGCGCCAAGTTGTGAAATTCTTCATTTGGTGAGTAAACAAGCGAGTAGATTCACCTAATTGCTAGTTCTCATTTTTTGCTTTTTCTTTCTTTTCTTTTTCCTTTTTCATACATATACAGTAGACTCCCTCAAATCCACACAGCTTGGGACCAGAGCTTGTGCGG
This sequence comes from Maratus speculifer, assembly GCA_964019185.1. Lineage (NCBI taxonomy): Eukaryota > Metazoa > Arthropoda > Arachnida > Araneae > Salticidae > Maratus > Maratus speculifer. Next base: position 28,014 of record CAXHSM010000160.1, on the reverse strand, counting down.
ATTTTAGAATTTTGCGGATTTCTGGTCATTGCTTTGTTTATGTTTTTTAAACAGTAATTTGAGTGCAATTAATTGTGCATTCGGAATTATAATGAATACTTACAATATAATAAAGTATTAAAATAAGTAATAAATTAAAATAATAAAAACTTAGATAATTTTTAAAATGATTAAAGTACTAATAGCAAAGGTCAAGTTAATAATCAATAGAGTATGATTAAATAAACATTATAAAGATTAAATGTATTTTTCCAAAATTATTCAACAAAACTTGCCTCAGAAAAGTACATTGCTAATTCACATCAAAATCATAAAATAAGGATTATTATTATTATTATTATTATTTGTAAGTTTAGCCAAGTTTAATAATAAAAAAAAATCTTGATTAATGCATAAATATATTTGGTAAGAAGATTGTGATTACCAGTAATGTCAGCAATATCTTGAATTTTTTCAAAAAAAAAAAAAAAAAAAAAAAAAAAATTCTGCCTTCATGAAAAAAACATGAATAGAGTATTATTGAGAAAATTACAAATTAAAAAACATATGGAATTGATACAAGACTAAAAAAATCAAATTCTGTCCCAATATCTGATCTGAAAGTTTCATTGTTTACATCCATTAAAAATGTACGGATTTTAGAGAGTTGCAGATTTGAGAGAGTCTACTGTATACATATTTTTAATATATATATATATATAATTTATTTGTAGTGGATAGTTGAAATTAGATTAATAACAATTATTGTCGCAGTTATAAAAACTTAAGTTATTTTAAAACATATTTTAAAAAAAGAATACATTAAAAGATTTTTTTTTTTTTTTTTTTTTTTTTTTTTTTTTGTGCTACATGGCGAATTTATTTTGCTAATACTTTTTTCTTTTGGCGAATGTTTTTTAGTTTTAATTAGCCAATTCTACTTAATTCCAATACTAACACTGGTGAAATGTCAGCGAGATCATCACTTCTATCATAGACAACCCCTTAAACTACACTTTTGCTGTTTTTTAAGCAAAATTTGAAAACTACCTGGAATAAAATCTTAAATTTTGGATTTCCATATAACAGGTCTTAATAAATCTAAATCCTTAAAAAATATTGTAGGATAATATTCATAATTTTTTAAAATATTCATTTTAAAATTCATAAAATTATAAAGAATACAAAAGCAACATGTTTTGGTGTTTTAGTATTAGTTGTATGTAAAAAATTAGCAATTTAGGAGTGTAATTTCACGAGATATTAATAAAAATGTTATTTAACATTAGAAACACTAAATTTTGAATAGATATAAATCAAAGACTTATTATTCAAATGACTTATTGAAATTTGGTGTTGAGGTTTAGTTTTAATCATCGACTTGAAAAATTTTGATAAAATTTTGTATTGCCATTGAAAAAAATGAAGTTTGGGTACATTTTAATAGATAGATGCCTCCTAAAAAAAATTTGGTACTACTTGATATTGGTTACTACTCTATTGGTTATCCTGTCGGCCAATTTCACCAAGCTGTACAAATCATCGAACTAACAGCCAAATTATACATAATGACATAATTTTTAATTTAAATAACAATAGCACAAAAAATTAGCAATATTCTAATAAAAAACAAATAAAAATTCCAAATAAAAATCATTTAATGACTTTTAAACATGTGTATCGTATTTAATACAATTAAATATGAAATTTATGATATTAAATACGATACATTATTTGCATTTTATATTATAATTTGGTGACAGTTTTTTGCTCAGTGGGATAACCAAGTAGTATTGAAAATTTTATATAGGGTAACATCCCCAGTTATTGGCACTTTAAGAATTTGTCTTTAAACTTACTTTAATTTTTATTACAAAGAAATAAGATATTTACTTGGAAATATTTTTAAATCAAAGAATGCATATCTGTGCATGTATTTTGCCCACTAAAAGCAAAAAAATTTGAAAAAGTTTTTTTTATAAAAATATATTTATAAAAAGTTGCTGAAATCTCCAGTAATTGGCACCTAGAGCACCAATGTATAACACCTTGTGATCCAGTAATTGGCACAAGTTTATATTTAAAAAAAAAAACTTTACATTTTGCATTGGGTTTAATCGCCTTAAATGAATTTAATGTAGATGAAGATGCCACATATCAAGTTTTTGAGAGCAAGAAATCAGCATATTAGTTTGAAATGTGAACACTTTAAAACAATACAATATACTTATATTAATACCCAGTAATTGTCATGCTGTCCCCAGTAATTGTCGTATGAAGCTTTAATGGATTCCAATTACTGATAATATTTCATATTTTCAAATAAAAACAAATGATAAACAAAATTAGTCTATAACTTTAAAAGTACTTCCAAAATAAGTGGTTTAATCTCAAATTCCTTGCGAATTCCTTGTAATTGGAATAGGTGCCAATTACTTGGAACTAGCAAAATTGAAGCACCATTAATTGGCATCTATCATTAATTCAGAAATCCAAATATTTGTGTCGAAAATACTTTTACACAATTAAAGTAACCCTTTTTAACTAAACAAAACTCTTATCAATTAAAATTTAAAATATATTATAAATCATATAATAATGAGTTGAAAAGCATGCCTTCCTTAAACCAAAGAAGAAGCATTTGCAACAAAAATGGCTAATTTCATACAAGCCATAATTGTTTCTCTTTCCTAGGCACTGTTGTCATCTAGTAGCATAAATCAAAGTTATAATCTTGAACGTAAATGAGCATATAACTGGTATATGGTCTTGCATTTTTAACACTAGAATTACGGCAATCTTCGTATACCTAGAATTACGGCGAGGGGTCATTTTGACACCTATGTAATAAATGTGCTATTTCATTTTGTAGTATTATATGCTTGTAAAAATTAACTTAAAATACACTTTATTCTAATAATTTCCATTTACTTTAAAGAATATAGTACTTTATGCCATGTATAAAAGAATTGTGCATAATTGCTTATATATATATATGTTTAATTCAGTTACATCTTAGAAATACAAATTATAAACATTATGAAATTTCACATAAATTTAAGAAATAAAACAACTGTTTAAAGCTAATTAATACAAACATTTTAGTTTTTTTTTTCTTTTTATTTATTTATTTTTTTACAATGAACAAAGAAATATCTTACTTGTAAGAGAATCATTTTTCTGCTCAGCAAATAACACACAAGCTTATTTTTCTAATTATTCGTGTTTAGTATCCACATACAGCTTTATTGCAGCTATTGCAAATAGTAACATTTTTATTGCTTTTGCATTTCATTATTTGGCATGCATTTCTTCCGTTTCTTTGATACTGCAGAATTAATATGCTGCACACAACTAATGGAGGAACTTATTATGAGGAACAATTAATTGGAGCTTATTTGTACCAGAAATATATTATCTAATTTCTTCCGCCAAGTGCAATAAGAAATCTCTTCTACTGATGTTTTCTTTTGTTATTTCCTTGAACAGCACCAGTGCATTTATTCCAGCAAAAGCTAAAATATTATATATATATATATATATATAAAAAAAAAAAAAAAAAAAAAAAAAAAAAAAACATGCATTGGCTAGTGGCGTGATTGTGCTTTTACAGAGTATTTTCTCGCCATCTGATCCAACATTTCTACTCCAAACTTTGTTGAATTGTAAAACTGGATTACATTTGAAGTTTTCATTATATTCAAATTTTATTGATGAACGAAGAGTGCTTGCTCACCAAAAAAATTGGGCCCCATGTTTTAGACCACAAACTAAGAATATGTACGTTCTTCGCTCCTAATGCTCCTGTACATACAATAAAGATATGAATGCCTCAAGTTCTTCTAATAACACATTCCACGAAACATCTTGAAGTTAGTGTTTTGACTCAGCGTCAGTACACTCTTTTATGATACGTAATTTCATTTATTATTAGTCTTCATGCACTAAGTGGGTAGGGCAAACATGATGTTTAGCTTAAGATGTCGGGCCCAAGTTTTCTCGCAAAATATTTTGTACAGCTTGTCTACCAGAAATGTTTGGAGAATTTTCTACTTTCCACACTGTTCCATCTCTAGTGATTTATACACAATCAGTTTGATTATTTTTCTTACTTTCTTTTTTGAACCTCAACTACATCCGACTTTGGCGTTCTTAGATACATCAGAACTAGAAATTGAGCTAGATGGTGAAACTCCACCACCTGCTGCAAAAAATTCCAAACCGTTGAATATATCGCCTGCTAATTTTTTTATAACATTATTATTGGTTTCAGACCCAGAATTGGAATTAGCAACACTTCTAACAATTTGACAATTTCATCGTGCGTTAGCCCCTTTTTTTTGCAAGTCATTAGAATGATAAAAAAATTTTAAAAAACTTATAAAGATATTGAATATTACTGTATTAAAAAATAAATAAAGGGAAGTACGAAATATAAGGTAAAACCTACGAGCAAACATGTATTACAAGCACAAATATGGTTTCACAAAATAGGCGTATTCCAAATATTCTGAAACACGTGACTGGCAGGTGTTTGCTTACCGAAGCACTCGTTTCTCACCCCTTTCTATTATATCATAACTATCTGTCAGGCAGGTGCAAATCAAAAATCTTTTGCATATAAAACAACGCAAAACAAATGTGATAAAAACGCTTCTATTTCAGTTTTCTCGGATGTGGTCAAAATGACACCTTGCCGTAATTCTAGGTATACTCATTTGTTGCGGCTAAAATAAGTAATCAATTTTGATAAAATTTTATATACATGTAAAGCAAGTTAATTTAGGAAAAGTCAAAAAACGATAAAATTATTTGTAAAAAAATAGAAAAGTTATTGAAGAAAAAACATCGTTAGGGGTCAAAATGACACCTGCCGTAATTCTAGTGTTAAAAGACTGGATATAAATATTATTTTAGGACATGTTTGTAGGATGTGCCAATCACTGGTGCATGCCAATTACTGGGGATGTTACCTTACATCATTTAAAAGTAGATAATTTTTTTACAATAATTTTCTTCGGTGATAATTTGTTCAAGAGTTAATAACAGGTGTTTACTTTTTCTTCCACAATTGTACTTTTAAATATAATTAAGGTACATTTATTTCAGTATGTACTTATTTCTAAAACAGTATTTTAATGTACAATAATTTTAGATGTTCCCTCACTTTAATCATCATGGAGTAAAGTGGGGCTATCAAAGCATGGTCTTTTAAATTTATCACTGTGAGAAAACAATCTAAAAAAATTGAATGTTTTTGCTTTATACTTGATCTGTAGGAATCAAGTGTTATGTAAAATGCATCAAAAGTTTCATTCAAATAAATTTATGAGTCTAATTTTTAGGCCTTCTCTAAAAAAAGTTTAGTTTTATGGTCTACTTTCCTTCACATAATTCTGTTTTCTAAATATGTAGGCCAATAACCTTTATTACTTCAGCCAGTTTCAACTTTCCTCATTCCATAGTTTATAAGTAAAATGTCAATGACAGATAGACACAGGAAAAATCTTTTAATAGTTCCATTTAAAAAAAAAAATAGTACGGATAACAACAAAGGACTTCATCTGACTGGTTTTCTATTTATTTCTCTTATTATTTACTTATTCTCCTTTGTTGGTATAACTTAGTATGTAAATACATATACATAAATATATTGTATACTTTAATATTTTTTTTTATTTATTTCATGTTTTATGTATTTATTATGCATGAGAAATTAAAACATAAAATTATATTACAAATCGTTAGATATTACATCTACAAAAAAAATCTCGGAAAAAAGCCAAAAAATTATAAATTAGAAAAAAAATTATTATTATGAAAATATATATGCAAAGTTATTATTTATCCACTAGTAGCATCAAGTAATAAAAAAAATCAACCTAAAATGCTGAAAAAGACAACAACCACATTGAAATATTTATCGTCAAAAATAAGTGCAACGGGATATGGAATTCTTCCATAGTTACTGTGTTCTAATAGTATAATAGTTTGCTGTCATGCAAAAGCATAAAAATAAATAATTAAGACTTTTAAGTATGTCATATACCAAAAGATAAAGTACTTGCATGTATCTTTGTTTTTGTACAGTATTATATTAGAATTAAAAATGTATTTTCAGTAATTTATATTTCTAAATATGCTCTACATTTATATTTTAAAATCACAATACAAACGCAATTAATACTAAATTTCTTTTAATGTGTGTATACGTGTACATATATGTAGTCACATGCAAATGTGTATTTACATGTTTTTCTTACTTTCACTACGAAATTATGCTATAATTTATTATTAATAATAAAAAGAATCTTCAAATGGAAATATATATGCAGTAAATTTCATAAGTTTGATATCTTTTCTTCTTCTTTTTTTTTTTTTTTTTTTTTTTTTTTTAGTTGCATATAAAATATTTCCCTTGTAAATTTTAAAAGAGAAACAGTTTATAAAGGAAGATTAAGACCTTCTATGATACCATTTTCTTTTTAACTCTCCCCCATTATTATTTAAAAAAAAAAATACATATTAAACCATTTATAGTTGTATCTCTAACAAAAATGTATATTTTGATACTTAGAATCAACTACAAGGTGCTTTAAACATGCTAAGAAAAAGCAAATAAGTGATTTAAATATTGTTATTTTCAGTGGTGTAGAAAGGATTTCTTTTTGGAAGGAATCCTGAATTTTCATTGATCTTATATATATGAATATATAGTAAAACTTGTCAGGATTTTCAAAGGAATGTGAAAATTTCTGTTTTAAAGAGGTTTTTGTGATAATGTGTGTAATTGTATGATTTTTTTTTTTTTTTTTTTTTTTTTTTTTTTTGAAGGGACTATAGAATATTTCCATTTATAGTAGCATTCATTTATAGGTAGATTATTTTTTTAAAAAGCTTTGCATCATTTACATAAATATACTTTTTATGTGTACATGTAGGGGAGAGTGGGCTACAGTGGATTAGGTACACACATGACCACTGCTGATATTTTATTTGTTTTTAAATTTTTAAGGCTTTTCTTTTAGACGAACTCATTACAGCAATGAATTGATTATTTATTGCCTTTAGAACACATCGTTAACTCAGAATGTTAACTCATTTTATCCTGATAGATTTCTTTTGAGCTTTTAAAAATAAAAATTTTAATGATCGTACTTTTCTTTATTATAAATTAATAGTTATTGATAAATAAGTAAAAACAGTTTTTTTAAATAAAGGTAAGATATTTGTTTTTATTTAAAATAAAATTAGTGTGCTAAAAAAATAGCTATAAATAATAAATTTTTTAAAGTATTTGAAAATGTGTTCATAAAATACTCCGAGTCATGTAAAATTGCTTAATGAATGTTCAAAAATAGTTTTAGGCAAAACAAATTTTCCATTAAAGAGAAAAAAAAAATTTGAAGTGCAGAAGTGGTCTACTCTATATCAGTTCTCCTCTATAGTATAAGATGTTAAAATGGTGATTATCTTTAACAGAAATCTGCCTTAAACAGAAGCACTACATGACATTGATGTGGATTGCCATGGAATTAAATTTGCTGAAAACCTGTCTGAAAGTGATTTTCCATCACTTATTAGTGGCTTCATAATAAAAGGTTTTAACAGGTACTTATAAAAACAGTGAATCCTGTAAAAACGGAATCTTTTTACAACGTAATCCTGTCTCAAATGGAAGCGCTTAAGAATACTGATTAAACGAACAAAAGATCTCATTTAGACAGAGTATCTTAGAAATATAATTGACTACACTTCTTTAAACGAAAGTCTAAAATGGTATTCCCCCCCCCCTGCTTCTTGCAATCACATCTTAATAAGATTGACTGTGTGTATGGGTAAAAGAAGTATTTTGAGTAATTTCAAGAATTTAAGTACATTTCATTTCTTAATTTAAAAAAAAATAGCATGTATAAAATAAAATTAGATTTATCTTCATAATTGTAGCTAGTAATAGAACGAAGTTACATTATGATATACAAACATTTTTACAAACATTATGATTTAAAAAATTGAGCCCATACTAAAAAGTTAAATGTAATTTAGTAAATTTTCGTACAATATAAATATTTGCTTACATTAAAATTAGTATTAACAGGTTAAGTTTAACCCTAGAACGAAAATGTTAATCAAATTTTATTAAAATATTCTACATAAGAATTTTTATTGAAAAGTATTTGTTATTCATTTAACTTATTGGTTGGTTTATAAATTTAGTTTATTTTAAAGAAACTTCTGATTTGTATTTAATTATTATCTGGTTAATTTTTAAGAAAAATACATTCAATTTTGGCTAAAGAAATTAGTGACATAACAAGCACACAAAACAAATGTAGATTATGTTGTAAAAAATAGTCTGGGTCCAATTGTCTAAAACAGACATAATTCTTCTGGGTTTCTCTGTTTCATGTTTTGCCGTTTTTGATTCCATAATTTGACCTCAAAAGTTTCTTCCGATATCTGGTTGTAAACTTCAAGGATGCTAATTTTTTTTAAACAATTTTATTTCTAATTGATTGACACTTTTTAAGAAATATTGGGTTGTGTAAAAAATAATATTGGTTTTTGTTATTTTACTTAAAAAGCAATTTATTTGAGATAGTTCAAAACAGTTTTAGAGCATTTTTTAAGTTCAGGATTAAGTTCTCAGATTTTATTATGTGAATAATGTTGAATTTAAACTGTGGATTTCTCATTATTAAAAGCAGAGCTTCATCACCACCCTCTTCATATAAAACTCACCTTCCATCCGTGAAGTTTCTGGAAGCAATATTAAAACTGAGCTCTCACAAGTCGTAATTGTGGTCATTTCAGATGTTTGAGACATTTTTCTGTGGGAGGGTTTTTTGCAACAATGGTAAGGGCATTTTGAAATCCCAGAAAAAGGAAGAACTTTTAGGCGACTATTAAGCATAATATTTTAAATGTTCTTGAGAGACATTACGATGCCTTGAAGAGGCAACCCTTAAACTTGACGTTAATCAGTATAAAAACTGTTTCCGATGTTTTTCGTACTATTTTGAATTCGTACAAATATTATGAATTTTCCAATAGTTCTGTAACTGCATTAATGAATAAAAACAAAATTACAATGCAAAATAAATACGTAAAAAAACTGCCCTTCAAAATCCAATAATTTATTTAAAAAAGGTTCTGGTGGAAAAATTCAATGAAAAAAATTGCCTATATTTTGTAAAAATCTAGTAGAATGTCTAAACTTCCAATATCTCAGTTCTTTCCCTAAATATCAACGAGACTCGAAATAAAAGAATTCAAGCGAACAAGAAACATTGATCTATGGAAATAGTCTTTGAATTTATCATGTCATGTATTATCTCTCTACGTTGAATAGCCTACTTGACAAGGAATCTGTATGATTAAAAAAAATTATGTCAACATTTCTTGTAGCAAGGAATTCTGCTCTTTTGAATTTGTCAACAAACTTTTAAGCGCCTGTTTCTTATTTCTTGCTTTCTGATTGATGAAAATTCTTTTGGAGATGAAAGGACATCATCGGCATGTTTTAGAACAGAAGATAAATCATATTCATAGAATAAAGTTACATTTATTAATTCGAGTAGCAGATTACGTTATAATATTGTTCGATATAAAATTATAAAATGAACAAAGATAAGTGTTTCGAAACTCAATCAGTGTGCCGTTATTGCATCTGTATAAACTGGTTTTTACCTCAATTGTCAGCAACAGTTGATTCCATCAAAACCCATTTCCATCTTAGCAGGTATACTTGTATACTTTTTCTTCGGGATTGTCCAATGGTTCCATTTACGGGATGATTCCGTGTTCCCTAAAAACTTGTCAAGAATCAAACTCAAAAGCAAAATGTTCCATTTTCGATAGTTTCAAATTGCAGGAATTATAAACATATATTGTTGTTTTCATGGTAATCCTGATTTTATATATAATGTTAATCATCACCTTAAAATATCAAAATACTTGCGCTATAAGGGATATATTAAAATAGTATGAAGTAGTTTTACCATTTTATTTTAATATAACACTTATAGCATAACAAATATTTCAGTATTTTGATTTTTAATCCTGATTTTCTTTACCTTTCAGATAGGTCAACTTCACAGAATTCACTCTTCACAGGTGTACTACAGATAGAATATTGTATAACAGCTTTAGACGATATAGTTAAAACAGAACGTGTTATGTTGGAAAATCGCTTAAAATAGAAACGTTCATAGCCCTTGGCAAAAGATATAATTTTGAATTATGTCGTTTAAGATTATACCACTTGATACCTGTCTAAAATGGAACTTTTCATGTGTTCTCTGTGATTCCGTCTAAGTAGTTTTGATTGTTGTAGAATGCACGATTCAGAAACCCAGATATTTGTTTTGGGGCGGGGGGGGGGAATCCACAGTGTGCACTTGGCTATGCCCCTGGTTACATTATTTAATTGCACTGTAACTTACATTAAATGATAGAGAATGTTTTTGCAGTAAGCATTAACATGCGAAATAAAAATTCTGAAATCTGGGTAATTTCTTACTAAGCACATTCGCATACTAAAATTTCATCGCTACAAAAATAATTTATTTTCACTGTATTCTTTGTAAAATGTATCTTCATTGCTTTAGATGCTATTAAGTTATAGAATTTTCTCCATAAATTTATATATTTTTTAATAAGTTGTTTATTTTTAAATTATTGCTATTCTATTTATTCTATTTATAATTTAATCTTTATACTGTTAGGAAAGCAGGAATTGACTTTCAGGGCGGGATTGTGGGATTCGCGCCTGAAATTTTGAAATCTCACCCAAAAAAATATCGTAGGTGGGATACTCAAAAATACCCCAAAAAATCCCGAATTTTTCGAAAAAGCTTGCATTTGAAAACAACAATTAACTCCTTTTTTGCGAATTTTGTGATTGAATAACATATTGAATAACATATTGAACACAATTGAATAACATATTTTACGAGTTTTTTGTTGCAAAAAATTGTTGGAATTCACGCCTTTCTTCCGCAATCAATCATCAAATTTCGCATTCCCCCCCCCCTCCCACACACACACACACACGATCGATTGACAAATTTCGTGCGATTTACCGTCGCTAGAATGGAGTAATTACGCATCAAATTTTCCAAAAAAATTGACGCATTCGATTCCTAAAGTTATGAAACATCGTTTATCAATTCCGAAATTTGGATAATTGATAGTTTGTCTCAATATCCGGGCTAATTCCTGATTTTTCATAGCTTTTGAACTGACAAGGAAGGTCTCCATTGGGGGCATACTCAGAATTAAAAAAAAATGCAAATTAAACTATTCATGTAGGTAATAAAGGATCAGTGAAAATTAGCGGCGGAATTACATTATTAGATATGTAAAAAAATAAAATTGCTTGGAATAATTGACGTGAAAAGCTGAAAGCGACGCGGGATTTGGCGAGCAGTGCATTTTCTCGCCAAAAGCAGATGATTTTAACGAATCTTAAAATTGATTTTAATTGACTTCACTGTTAAAAATCTGCAGCATTTACTGCAACTTCACTCCACTATTTTTATAGAATATCTCTCTTCTGACCAATGAGAATGCTCCATAGCACGGTGAATTGACTGTGTCATGCACTGTTAAAAATCTGCTGCATTTTGTTGCAACGCACTCCACCGCTTGTATATAATATCTCCATTCCAACGAATGAGAAAGCTCCATTTCACAGCCAAGTAACAGTTTTCTATACAAACAAGGGAGTGCGTTGCAACAAAACGCAGCAGATTTTTTAACAATGTGTTTTTCAATTTGGAACAATTTTAATCAATTTAAATTGTGTTTTAAATGATAAAATATATTAATTTCATTTTGTTATAAGTACATATAAACGTATATGACAAAATTACACTTAAAGTAAAGTAAAAATGCAAAACTAAAATTACTTAAACTAAACTTATTTAAATAAATTGAACATAGAAAGTTTTTTTTTAAAAGTATTCGAAGCGTAAAAGCGTATTTTTCAAAATTTCGTTTTTTCGCCAACCGGAGATAAATCGCCAAATAAACGAAATTTTTATTTTTTTTTACGGACGTTATAAGGAGGTTCCGCCGAAATTTTTTTATAAACATATATAACTATATGAGAAGAACATTCCGTAATTTTTTCAGATTTTTCTGAGTATGCCCGTATGGAGACCTTCCTTGTGAGTTGAATTGCATATTTTCATCAATCGTTCGCAGAAAATTTTGTTAGATTATCGCGATAAAAATGCCAATTTCCTCAAAAAATCGCGAAAAAAACGCTACTTTCCTTAAAAAATCTCGATAAAACACGAATTTCTTAATAAAAATCGCGAAATAAACACGAATTTTGTGAATGGATTGTAAAATAAACGCGAATTTCGTGAAATGATTGCGGAATGAACGCGAATTTTGTAAAAGCAATGCCGAATTAATAAAAATTTCGTGAAAGCATCGCGGAATAAATATGAATTTTGTGATAGGATCGCCATATAAACAGCGTCGTGTGAAAAAGGGCAGGGGGGGGGCAAAGGGGGATCGCCCCGGGCGCATAAACTTAAGGGTGCCGATTTTCTACTACCAACATAATTTTTGGCCGGTAAGAAGAAAAAAGAAAACTAAATTGATACTTTGCCCTGAGCGCTGTTTTCTCTTCGCACGTCTCAGCATATGAACCCAAATTTATCAAAATGCCTCTTAAAAAACCGCAAATATGAAAGAATTTCGAAAGAAATGTGAATTTCAATAAAAGATCATTAAAAAAATGCTAATTTTTTTAAGGATCGCGGGAAAACGCCAAATTTATCAAAGAGTTCTTCAGGGGTGATTCTGAATAAAAACTTTTTTGAAATTTGCAGCAAATTTTCTGAAAAGTTACAGCAGATTGTTTGAAAGGGGGGGGGCGAGTGCTGATTTACTTTTGACTCTGTTTTTTCCACGGCTCTTTGACGAAATTTGCATTTTTCGCGATCTTTAGATGAAATTATCGGACTTTTTAAATTTTTTGATAAAATTTACGGATTTTTTACGGTGTTTTGACGAAATTTGTCGATTTTTTCACGTTTTTTCATGAAATTCGTGGATTTTTCGCGTTCTTTTGCTGAAGTTAGTGATTTTTTTCGTGATTTGTGTTTTCCCGCAGGTTTGACGACATTTTCATTTTTTCTGTGATCCCTACCGAAATTTGCACTTTTTTGCAAATCTTTGATGAAATTTGTGTTTTTCTTTCATTATTGTTTCACGAAATTCATGGTTTTTTTTCCACGATTTTCAGGCGAAATATGAGTTTTTTCACAATTATCTAACGAAATTCGCGTTTTTTCAGCAAACCTCTTACGATAATTACGATTTTTCTGCAAACGATTTGCGAAACTGATTGTTTTGGATAACGATTTGTCGAAATTCGTGGTATGTTTTTTGTCTAAATTTCCAGATTCATGACGATTCTTTTTTTTTCCCGAAAACCTATGATTTTTGGAAAATACAGAAAAGAATACCTTTGGATCGCTTAATAAATGCAAAATTCGTCAAAGGATCGCTTAAGAAATATTAACTGTCACACAGAATAACATAAAGCATGCAAATTTGAACAATGCATCGCAGAAAAAAAATGTTATTTGTCAAAGGGTAATTGATAAACGCTAATTTAGTTAAAAGGCTGCTAAAAAGCGCAAATTTCATTGAAGAATCTTACAAAGATGTGAATTTCGTCAGAGGATTGCCGAATAAATGCGAATCTTGTCAAAAGGCGGCTAAAAAAATGCAAATTTCATCTCAGAATCACAAAAAAGATGTCAATTTCATCAGAAAATGCAGCCGTTTGGAAAACAACACACACAAACATATCTGTTTATTGTTATAGTGTAATTTTTGTTCGGAAATAATATATATTGAACTAACTTTTGAAAAATTAGATTAACCCGATCCCAACTTGCAGCAATCTACACTCAACCTAAAATCAACCTGAGCCCAAAACAGAGTTTATTAGACCTGAAACATAAGTAATTAGCGCAGGAAGGGAATTTAACACTTTGAAAACTAAATAAACGATACAGCGTGTCCACTCACAACGGTGGCCAAAAGCTAATTTCTAAACGTTAGTCATAGACATAGTTCCAATTGCAAAAATGCTTTAAAAAAATAAAGAATTTTTTCAAGTGATATAATTAAAAAAAATTATTAAAAAATTAGGAAAATTAAATTTTTATACAATTCCCCGATCCTATAAGTGATATTTAGTAAAAATTTTACATCATCCTATCAAGCAGTACAGAAAAGGTCCCATACATCTAACATTAAAATTGATCGAATTATGAAACTTTAAATTTCATGATTTAATCCAATTTAACTGAATGATTAACTGTTTTACGGTAATGTTAATTTTTATTAACTTCTAGATTAGTTAAAACAGTTGAAAATGTAAGTTTTAAAATTAACTTTATCGAGAAAATCTAAATTTGGGAAATCGCGATTTTATTTTAAAAAGGTGTGTTATTTTGATAAGCTTTTATTTTACTTAAAACGTTCATATGTTCCCTAGTTCAAAATTTCTATTCAAATTTTAACTCACTTCTAAACATCCTATCGACATTCTATTTGCACACTTATTTATATCCAATGACAATGTAATATTAATACAATTTTAGGTGCGTATCATTTATTTACTTTATAGGAATACACCAAATTCTATTAGGTTAAATAATCTAATAGAATTTTAAATACATGTCATTTCGTAACGAATTGTGACTGTTGCTTTTCATAATTTAAATTAATAAACTTTCTGTTAATTTTTTACTTATATTATTAGTACAATTTTTGCTTTAATATGTAATCATCAACATAAATTTAAAAATGGTATTGTAAAAATTATTTTACTCTCCATGTTTAATGTTAAATTTTATATTTTGCGTTTATTTTTATTTTCAGTAAATTTGTGACTGACCCCTAATTTGCAGCAAAAAAGATGCTTGAACTTTAAACAGCTATTACTCGGTTAGTTTTAATCGCAGAGGAATGGGACTTTTTTCGTATTACTTGTTAGAGTAGTGGTAAAAATTTACTAAATATCACTTATAGGACTGAAGGACCGTATAAAAATTTAATTTTCGTAATTTTTTAAAAAAGAATTTTTTAAATCTAAATCGCTTTAAAAAACAATTCTTTACCTCTTTTAAAGCATTTTTTCAACTGGAACTATATGTCTATGACTAACGGTTTAGAAATTAGTCTTTGGCCACCGTTGAGAGTGAACATTCTGTATAAAATCTTGACTTTTTTTAAAAGAAAAACACATTTAGCATGATTATTCTGAGTTGCTGATAAAAATTGCATGGTATTTTGTCATGTCTGTATTTGTGTAATTCTTTAAATAGCACATAAAATAACAATAGATTTTAACGATTTTTTTTGTCCTTACCAAACAGCTAAACTCCCCTTCATTTATAAATGTTGAAAGGGAGTCTCCCCTCCTCTGGAAAATTGAATTTCAAGCCCTGGGAAAGGCATTGGACACACCTTTGATATCGCGAACTTCAGATAGTTGGGAGTCTATTGTAGTTTTTAATACTATGGTAAAAATTTTATTACAATTTATTTTCCACATTGATTTTAAATTTTTGTGATAAGTTTGTTTTTTGTTTGTTTTTTAATGAAATGTAAAAAATTATATTAGTTAATTTTATTTTATTGCAGATGCATAAAACCAATAGTCTAACACATCGCATCACTCAAAATGTCTTCAATGTTTGAAACTAATGAAGTAAAATATTTTTATGAAAGCTTTTTGAAAAAGCAGAATCTAACTCACATCGAGGAAAATCTTTAATTTGTGAATTATGCAAGAAGAATTTCTCCCAAAACAGTCTTTTTTGTGTGAGGTATGCAACAAAGAATTCTCTGTTAAGAGTAATTTAAGACTTCATTTCTTAATTCACACTGGTGAGAAACCGTTTGTATGTGAGGTATGCAACAAAGAATTCTCTCGAAAGCACCATTTAACTAGCCATCTGTTAATTCATACTGGTGAGAAACCTTTTGTGTGCGAAATATGCAGCAAGAAATTTTCTAGAAACAGTGATTTAACTAAGCATCTCTTAGTTCATACTGGTGAGAAAAATTTAGCATGTGAGTTATGCAATAAGAAATTCGCACGAAAGAATGAATTAAGCCAGCATCTATTAACTCATACTGGTGAAAAACCTTTTGCATGTGAGATATGCAGCAAGAAATTCTCTCGAAAGGACCATTTAGGTAGACATCTGTTAGGTCATACTGGTGCGAAACCTTTTGTGTGCGAAATATGCAGCAAGAAATT
Source organism: Maratus speculifer (assembly GCA_964019185.1). Classification (NCBI taxonomy): domain Eukaryota; kingdom Metazoa; phylum Arthropoda; class Arachnida; order Araneae; family Salticidae; genus Maratus; species Maratus speculifer. The sequence continues at coordinate 11,732 of CAXHSM010000160.1, read as the reverse complement.
TTCTAGAAACAGTGATTTAACTAAGCATCTCTTAGTTCATACTGGTGAGAAAAATTTAGCATGTGAGTTATGCAATAAGAAATTCGCACGAAAGAATGAATTAAGCCAGCATCTATTAACTCATACTGGTGAAAAACCTTTTGCATGTGAGATATGCAGCAAGAAATTCTCTCGAAAGGACCATTTAGGTAGACATCTGTTAGGTCATACTGGTGCGAAACCTTTTGTGTGCGAAATATGCAGCAAGAAATTTTCTAGAAACAGTGATTTAACTAAGCATCTCTTAGTTCATACTGCTGAGAAAAATTTAGCATGTGAGTTATGCAATAAGAAATTCGCACGAAAGAATGAATTAAGCCAGCATCTGTTAACTCATACTGGTGAAAAACCTTTTGCATGTGAGATATGCAGCAAGAAATTCTCTCGAAAGGGCCATTTAGGTAGACATCTGTTAGGTCATACTGGTGCGAAACCTTTTGTGTGTGAGATATGTAATAAGAAATTCTCTCGTAAATATAATTTAAGTAGGCATATGTTTATTCACACTGGTGGGAAATCTTTTGTATGTGAGATATGCAACAATAGATTCACTCAAAAGTATGACTTAAGGAAGCATCTGTTAGTTCATACTGGTGAGAAAACTTTTGCATGTGAGATATGCAACAATAAATTCACTGGAAAGTATGGCTTAAGGAAGCATCTGTTAGTTCATACTGGTGAGAAACCTTTTGTATGTGAGATATGCAACAAGAAATTCTCTCAAAACAGTTCTTTAAGAACACATTTGTTTATTCATACTGGCGAGAAACCTTTTGTATGTGAGATATGCAATAAGAAATTCTCTCAAAGCAGTTCTTTAAGAGCACATTTGTTTATTCATACAGGTGAGAAACCTTTTGTATGTGACGTATGCAGCAAAAAATTTTGTAAAAAGAGTAATTTAACCAAGCATCTTTTAATTCACAATGTTGAGAAATCTCTTGTATGTGAGATATGAAACAGTAAATTCTCTCAAAAATATGAATAATTACAACATCTGTTATTTTTATAATGGTGAGAAACCTTTTCAGTGTGAGATATACAACAAGAAATTCGCTCAGAAGTATGCTTTAAGCAAACGTCTTTTAATTCATTTTGAAGAGAAACCTTTTGCCTGAGAGAAATGTGTCAAAATATTCTTTCAAAAAATCGGTTCAAGGAAGCATCTGTGAATTCATAGTGGTGAGAAAACTTTTACGTGGCATATAGAAAATAAATTCCCAAAAAGCTATGTAAATATTAAATTTTGATTCTAAAATTTGTAAAATGAAGTTAATTAACTGTGGTATATTACAGAAAAAATATTTCTTTCCGTTTAATGCAGTATGCAAAAAGAAGAATGTCCAACGAAGATTAGCGTATTTAAACCATTAAATCAACAGATCAAAAGCTATACCACGAGCCCTGGCAAACTCATTTTTATTTTTATCATGCTTTATATTACCTGAAAATATTACAAATCAGTATTTTTTACATTTATGAACCTGTAAAATTTTATAATAATTAATAGTATTTAAGTTTTAAAAACTTTTGTTAAACATGATTACTCACAATAAAGTTCTTTGATGGTAAAGTTGATTTTTTTTATAAATATTTCAGCTGAAAATATTAATTTTCAAAAAGGGTATGACCCACTGACTTCCTCATAGTATTGAGAAAATATATATATGTGTGTTAATGTGTTTTATACACTGGTTGTTGTTTTAAAAGGTATGATAGCAACAGTTTGATGACTATTGAAATATAATTAAAAGCTGGTAAGATTATTTTCAAATTATGCTTTTCTCATCAGGATTATATTAAAAGAAATCCTAATTTAATTGTCAGGTCATTACTAATATCTGTCTTAATCTTTTAAATTCCTTAATTCCAAGATAGCTTATTCTGTTTGTTTATATGTAAGGGAATAACCAATTGCATTTTAATGTGCAAAATGAATTTTTACTAATTCTTAAATTTCAGGCATGAAATCGATTATCGAGTTCATGGCTGAAATTTTAAAATTAGTGAAACTCGTTAAAGTGTTGATCTGTGCTGTCACTTCCTGGTCTATGCCTTTTATAATATAGTCGCCCACAATTTCGTGCCCATGAGGCAAGAAGCGTTTGAATGATTATCGAGTTACAATGTTGTTAAAATGAGCGGTTGTGCAACAGAAAATTGCCCTAACCTTTCAAGGCATGAATTCAGAATATTAAGATTCTATATAACTGAGGAAAGGCATTTAAGTTCTGTACAAATGTTTGAAAGAATGTATAAGTATTGAAGAATTTCGTCAAATGTACCTTGCCAATTTAATTACCAGACATTCTAATGGATGATATAGTCCATACCTCTTTTCAAGGAGGTCTAATTATATCTTTATTAATTGTCTAATTTTCATCAGCTAATATTATAACAACAGTTCAGTTTTTATGTGACTAGTCCTTGCACATTCATAACAGTTCCATATTTGGGTATCTTTTTGAAAATACTTTATACTTGTAATTCAATATAGTAACACATTTTATACTGTAGTAATATAGTAATAATAAATTTTAACAATGTAATAAACAAACAATATAATAAAGAAACATAATAAAGAAAAAATATCACTAATAATAAATATTATAGTAAGTATAAGTTACTCTCATAATGGGTATAAATAAATCTTTTAATAAGTAATAGTAAATTTTTCAAAAGACATTCTTTAAATTCTAAATTTTATACTTAATCTCGTTTATCTCATCTCAGGTATTTTTGGGATGAAATACAGAGAGAAGTGGAATAGAATAAAGAATATAATCAATTATGTAATCATTTACTTAATCTTGTAATTCGAGTACAGGATTAAGTAGGAATACGTACAAAAAAAAGTTTAAAATATAATAAGATAAAATAAAATAAAATAAAAATAAATAAAAATTTTGTTCATGTTTGAGAATACAAGTGACTTTTCAACTACTAAGATTCTTAAAAAGAAATATTAATAAATAATAAAAAGACGAGATTTATTCATGTCAAATAATTACGCAATAAATATTCTCTCGGTATGATAAACATTGCAAGATGCAAGAAGGAAAGAGAAAAAGAAACAAAATTAAATTCTAATTGACATGTACTTGGACTGGAATGCAGAAGGAAAGAGATTGAGAGAGAGAAAAAAAAAATCAAAATAAAGTGATAAAAATTTTGTTACTTGGCAAATAATTAATAATTAAATTTAATATTACAATAGGTTCAGTTGAAAAGTGAAAAAAAATTTTTTGACTTAATATTTACTTGTTATTATATTATTCTAAGTTATAACTAGAGTAATTCAATATAGAATAAGAAATCTTCACTTTGTCCGTATATGCCGGCATAAACAAACAAATATAAAAATTTCCAGACAAGTGACACTCTCGCTGCAGTCAAGAGATATCATTGCCATTCTTGTAAGAATTACAGGATATTATCTGGATTAAAATATGGAAAGAAATTTACTGTTTAAGAGAGAGAAAAAAATTATAAAATGATAATAAACTAGAGATTATGCCTAAGCTACAGTTTTTACTTGAGTTTGTTGTTGTTGATTAGGGGGTATTTGCTCATGACTTAATTTAAATTTATCAGGGGAATAATAAGGCCTAAATTTAGATACATGTACTATTTCTGAACTTTTCAACTGGTTTTGCCTATCAATTTCAAAATTTACTTCGGATAATTTGTTAAGAATTTTATAAGGGCCACTAAATACTTGTGATAACTTTCTAGTATTAGGATACTGAAATTCTTCATAGATAACTAGATCTCCCATTTTAAATTTTGGTTCGATATAATCTTTATCATACTATCTTTTATTTTTTAAATAAATTCATCAGTTCTTGCTTTAGCAATTTTAAATGCTTCATGAACAGGGGGATAATAATTTTGTTGTAAGGGGGAGTCATAGGGTAATTGACCAAAAAGTAAATAAGCAGATGGAAATTTAGTAATAGAATGGGGGTATTATTATATTCATTGATTACCTCAGTTAAAAGCTTAGTCCAGGGAATTTTAGAGGTAGTGGAGTTTACTTTACATTTTAATCTAGTTACTATTGTCTGATTTACTCTTTCACATTTCACATTCGTTTGTGGATGATGGGCAGTGGTCAAACGTTGTTTAATATTATGATTTCGCAGGAATTTTTGAACCTTAAAGAAGTAAAAGCAGCATTCCTGTCACTTAGTATATTTTGAGGGGACTGTACACTTTAAATCTTATTGAAACAAAATAATTCTTGAGGGATTTTGATATTGAAGATTTGTTTTAGACAATTTGTATAAGTTTCTGTAGTGACACTTTTGGAAAGAAATGCCCAAACATATCTTGTTGCATGGTCTATTACAATATGGAGATATTTTTTTGTAGAATTTTAATAATTGAACCCTCCTACAGTATCAACAGACAGACAGTCAAAAGGTTGATCTGTAGTGGGCATAGTTTGTAATAAGCCAAATTTTTTTTGTCTAGGTTTTTTATTTTTCTGGCAAATATCACAATATTTAACAAAATTGGTAATGTGTTGTGTCATATCTGGCAAATAATAATTAGGAGAAATTAAATTTTGCATTTTTTGAACACCAGGGTGACCAAACTGTTCATGAGCAACATTAAGTTTTTCTTAAGGACATGGGAACTACTACTTTACGAAAACCTTTTCTTTTAACTATAATCAGTCCCTTGTCATTAATATAATTTGAACTACACACATTTTCTTTTTCTTGCATCTCAATAATCTCTTTAACGTCAAGAAGAAAAGTAAGGGGTTTACAAAAATGAGAAATAGGGTTTCGGGACAACATGTCGGCTTCGACATTTGTAGATCCCTTTAAGTATTCATATTTTTAATCGAACATACTTAACTTCAATGACCACCTAAATAATCGACCTCTTAAATGTTTCACATTTTTTAACCAAACAAGAGATGCATGATCAGTATGGATGGTAAATTGTACACCATGGAAATAATAATAAAATTTATCCAAAGTATCCATGATGGCAAGACACTCTAACTCGGTAATGAAATAATTTTTCTCACAACTTCTCAATCCTCTAGAAAAATAAGCAATTGGATGTAAAAAGTTATTATGGTCGGGCTGTTTAAGAACTGCACCTACCGCCACTTGAGAAGCGTCAACAAACATGTGTAGGGGTAATTTTGGGTCATACATTTTTAAAATTGGTTTAGCAATGAGGGCATCTTTTAATTTTTGAAAAGAATTTTGACATTCAGAATTCCATTCCCAAATAGTACCTTTTTTATGTAATTTATTTAAGGGGTGTCTAATTTCAGCATATTTGTCCATAAACTTATGATACACATTTATAGAACCAAGCAATCTTTGTAATTCTTTAGTATCAGTAAGGAGTTTTAATTTTTTAATTGTTTCTATATTAGTATTAGCTGGAGTTAAAGTTCCATTTTGTATTTCATACCCTAGAAAATTGATTTATTTTTGAGCAAAAGTACATTTAAATATTTTAATTTAATATTTTCTATTCGGCATAAATCAAAAATTTGGAGGAGATGCTGTATATGTTCATCTATTGATTTAGAAAAAATAATTATATAATCAAAATAATAACAAGCAAAGTCTATTTTATATTTTGTAAGAATTCTTCTAATTGTCCTATTGAAAATTGGGGGGCCTACCTTTACACCAAAGGGGAGAACATTCCATTCCCAGAGCCCACAATAGTAGTAAAGGCTAACTTTTCGGAATCGGCTGGCTGAATAGGTATGTGCCAATAGCCTGAGGCTAAATCCAGTGTAGAGAAATATTGGGCACCACTTAATTTGTCTAAAATTTCATCAATTTGGGGCAAAGGTTCAGCGTCATTTTTCATAATAATATTTAATTTTCGGTAATCAACACACATTCGGGTTTTTTTGCCTTCATCTCGTTTATTTACTAACGTAACTGGGAAAGAATATGGGCTAAAACTTTCTTTAATTAATCCAGCAGCAAATAAGGATTGAATTTGCTGAGATATTTCTTCTTCATCAGCAGTGGATGTACGATAAGGCCTCAAAGATATTGGTAGGTCAGATTTAAGAAAAATACGCTGAGGTTCAATATTAATTCTCCCTACATCATATTTATTTTTGGCAAAAATATCTAAATAATCCCTTAAAAGTTCCCTTACATTTTTATTTGGAATAGCATTTAGATCCCCCAATAGATTATAATCATCATTATTAGTTCGCGGCAAGGATTGAGGTGTTATGGTATTTCCACAATCGGGATGCACATTGGTATCATTTTTTATAATATCAAAATGAAGTAATTCTAAAATATCATTGGATATGCTAACAGGTTGGTTTAACCCTCTAAGTGTTTGACACTAAAATTCCGTACTTCAAAAAATTTCCAAGAGTGGCATTGCACGTAATATTCCCTATGACAGAAAAGATTTCAAAAGCGCATGGCACGTATTTTTCTCGCAGCTGTTTTTGTTCTCAAAAGTGCTTTCAATGTAAAATGTCGTGTCTACCTCCCCCCCCCTTACTTTTCATGAATTTGAAAAAAAAAAAATCACTCAATTTTACAGAGACTTTTTTTTTTACGAAAACAAGATTTTACCGCAATAAAAATTTAAATTAATGCAGAAAAAAAATTATTATTTTTTTAACAACTAGTCGCTATATATTTAAACTAAAAGTAACTGTGATTTAAAAAAAACATAAATCCAAATTTTCGGTCCCACCAGTGACCGAGCGGTTCTAACCTCTCAATTGGTAGATGGCAGGTGCTGGGTTTGAACCCAATCGCGGCCGTATGCCTAACTGTTCGGAATTTTCGTGGTTTTCTTCGAACCTTGCGTAAATACGGGTTAGGTTCCCTTAGAAAGTTCCCCCACGAAGGGCACTCGTCCTGTGTGCCGATATCATTCGAGTAGATAATCGGCCGACACAAAATAAACTGTACAAATTTTCAATTTCCCTTTTTTCCATTTTTGGTCATGGAGATCAGTGTAGATTAGTGAAACGTTATCTGTGTTCTTTGTTTCCACAATTGTTTTCAAAAATTGTTTTTTATTTAACAAATTCTTTATTTTACACAGTAGTGCAAGCAAGCGGGAGAAAGGGGTAGATTTACTAATTATTAGCCTAACATTTTTACTGCAAGATTGATACTTTGAAGTTTGTCACAAATCTTTGACATTTTTCCAATTTTTTAATTAATTCTTTTTTATGCAGAAAATACACTTTGCACAAATACATTTGCAAACAAACGAAAAACAAATTTCAAAATCTTTCAGCACTTTACGCGATACAAACATCAGAAAGTATATTTATTGTACATGGTCAAATCTACAAATCTAACATTTCAGATCGAAGAGATTGCGGTTGCGAAATAACCAATTGGAATCTGGAAATCCAAAGATTTATAAAATACATGCAATACTGTTTCTGTTAGTTTGCTACGTGTTTTATGATGAAATTAATACATTATTTTACTGGCCGCTTTGATTTAGATGACATCACAAATTAATGTCCAGTATTTGTTAGATACTAAACGTTTACCGAAAAGCTATCAAAATACCATGATTACAATAATGATTAAAGATTGAAAGTTTTGAGAAAATTAAAATAAATAAATAGATTTGAAAGTGAAAGTGACACGATTTTTCGTCTTCTAAAAAAAGGGAGAATGTACTCTATTTTCCTTATTTAGCTGCATACATAGTCAAACTTGAACATTTTAGATCAGCTTATAAAATTAACAAAACTCATATAGCAATCTTTGTCACATTCAAGTAAAAGCAAAATTTTACGATTGATATGTAGAAACTTTATTGAATATTGTTAAGAATTTACTCAAGAACAACTAGAAAAACTCATATTTAACTAGAAACAAATATGAGAAATAAATCGCTAAAATTGAGTTAAACTTTATTGAAAAAATATATATATACGTTTCATGAAGTTCATTAAAAGCACTACATGTAATAATAACGAAATGCCCAACCAATGGCGGAAAGGTTATGCTCTCAGAACTTGTAGACGACAGGTGTCGGATTCGAACCTAATCGCGGCCATTGGCCTAATCGCTCGGAGTTTTCTGTGGATTTCCTTGCGTAAATACGTATTGACTTCTCTTAGAACGACCCCCACGGAGGGCACCCCACTTTTAGGACCCATATCCCTCGTGTTGATAATTGGCCGTCATAAACACAGCCAACCAATAATAATAATAAAGATTGGATCAAACTGCTTCAAATCATTACATACATTAGAATAAATTGTGTACTAAAAGACTTAATCAAATTCAAAATGCACATGCGCAGTTGCTAAAAACATTCATAATACTATAGCCAGAAAGCCATGATTTTAACATGTATTTTCCGTTATTTTATCATTCTTAAAAATACAGATATACGAAATTTCGCTCTATAGGCATTTTTTTAAATTACAGACACGATTGTGTGCACGATAGGAAATTATCTCTATGCCCGGTACAATCATGTGTGTTATATTTCTTTCACAAGTTTATATTGCAAATAATTGTGTTCTTGCAACGATTGATTTAAAAAAAATGCAAAAGATCAGGGTTATAAATTCCATAATACATTTTCTAATAGTTTCATAAGCGATTAAAGTTTTTAAACGACAATATGAGTTTAATCTTGATTGTATTTCATTTTTAAAAAATCTTTATGTTCGGCTGCACACTTTTATAAGAAAGTTTTATACTATTTTTATTTTTACAGAACAAAAGTTTGAAAATATTAAAATTAATATAGTTTTGCTTAATAAATATTTAAATAATAATAATAATAATAAGCAGGATTTTAATTTAAATATCCAAACTTCATTTTCTCTTGTAGTAATAAAATAAATCTGCTTATTGTTTTTCGATAGTAAGGCTCGCGGTCTTGGTGGCAAACAAGTTTGACTTGTTTGTATTGGAGGCTTAAAAATATGAAAAATGCTATGCAATAAAATTCTCAGACGAAATCGCATAAAAAATGTCCGTTATAGATAAGTGTCTTTCTTAACGGGTACATCGACTATTATAATTATGTTATACTGGGTATTCTTCTGTCACATACGATTATATTCATTTGGCATGGAAGAACACATTTTGCCGATGATTCCATCATAATTAGGCTCTTTTTTACATGTATATTTTAGTTACATGTATGTAGTATGTTTTTTACATGTATATTATTGGATTTTAACTTTATTGCATAGAAATTTGCTATTCTTTATAAAGAATAAAATTCAAAGTTAATTTGCATAATAATGGCTGTGTAAATATATTGCTTTGTTTGCAGAAATTGTTTGGGCTGGGCAAATTTTAATGAATTTTGCGAGAACCAGGCCACGCCAGGAAAATGATTTTCATATGGAAACCGGGGTCAGAAAATTTCGTCCGGATCAGAAGTCTAGGAAAAAATGAATTCCAGTCTAGGAGCGGTGTGAAAAATAAATTTAGGCCTGTGAAAAATAAATTTGGCCGTTTTTTTAAAACAAAAAAAAAAGGTGTTTCGATTACATAGTTTCTGAATGCAAACACCTGCGTTTCTCAGCAAGAATGAAATAACAATTGTCATAAAGCAGCCAGTTTGCATTTGAGAGCAGCCTTAAGACTTTAGTTTTCATATAATTGTGCCTGCTTACTTGTAATTTAATAATATAATTACTGTTTTCGAAGATTTCCCAATCTCCGAAAGTTCAAAATATCCCATTTTGAAAGATTTAGCGTTTTTAGGAAATTTGAGATGTAGCTTACTAAGAAGTTTGCATCCATATGTTCTATTTATAAAAATAACAAACATAATTTAAAAAATATATATAAAGTATTCGACGGAGTCCAAAAAACAAAATGTACCTAAGATATCCAAATTTATGAATAGGTCTCCGTCAATAAAATAATAGCAATGAAAAATCCTTTATCAGGCCTAGATGATAAAACACTTTTCAACAATGACATAATATTATTAAGATTGTTTTTTCATTCAATGCAGTCGATCATAGTATGTCCTGTAATCAAATTGTTTTATGGGTGCAAATGAAGATGAACTTTATGCACTCTATAGAAAATATGTCGCAATGCACCTCAGTGTTTTTTTCTTCTTTTTTTTACTTTTATTTTGTTTGAAGTATCAAAATATCATTAAAGTAATATCACAAACTATTTTACCCATAGGCATGGCTGTCAACTTTTACGGATTTTTGCTACCACTAAAATTGTACAGAGATTTTCCATTTGTTTAATCATAAGATTTCGACGATTAAATAAGACAATATTTACTATAAAATTTTTGTGATAGGTAAAATGCGTAAAAATTGGCAGCTATGCCATAGGTCATAAATAATTCTCCGCCACTCTTTGTAAAGGAACTATAAATGTTTTCCATACTCTTAAGAAATCATATTTTAGCCTACATCAATGATATAATATAAATTTCGTTACATTTGCGTTGTAGTTGTTAGTACGTACTGTTAGTGCTGTTAGTGCTGTAAGTGCTGTTACGTAATTGAAATGCATCAGAAATGATTTTTTCCACATAGACAATGATTGTTTTATGTGTCCCTATAAACAATATATAAATGTTACGCATTCATTTTAAATATTGAATGTTTTATAATAAAAACTCATATTAAAAAAAACTGCATGACAGTCTGAGTCCATTTATAAGTGTTAGAACGAGGACAGAAATTTAATCCATAAACAGTTCTCAACTATGTTGGAAAGTGTAAAAAATTCAGACACATGTTGTTTCTGGTATTGTTCCCCTTTTCTGCGCAGAATAATTATCTTTAATTCGAGAAGTGGTATGATGTTATTAACACTTTCCAGCATAGTTGACAATCGTTTATGAAATCGATTTGTCTGTCTGTCCCTGCTGCAACTTTCGTAATATACTTAAACTGCCATGAATTTTTTATGCGTGATTAATATTTAGTTAGAATGATCGGTACTTAAAATGAAGTATTTAGCTTTTATAGGTCGTTTACAGAGACACTTAAAAGAATTCCATTACATTATGGCCTATACTATTTTTTTCATCCATTGTACTATTACTATACATACTATTTTTTCATCTTTGTACAGATGGTATGATGTTTCAAACATAATAAAATTTACATGTATTATTGAAATTCTTTCTCAGGAATGTAGAGCATGTAGCATTTATAGTTCGTTTACTGAGAGACACAAAAGAATTTCATAATATAGAGGAGTCCTAATGTGTCTGTGTTTACAAACTCTAAATAATACACATTTAATTTGAAAAAGGAAACATCCTATAATAAAATCAAAAACATTATCCCTTATGATCAAAATATATTTACGAAAGTTAGAGCGAGGACAAATGAAAGTTATTTTTTATCTCAACAACAAGATTTGCTTCATTTTATGAATAATATATGTATGTATGGGACTATACACTACAGGGTGTCCCAGAACTTCGTGTACAAACTTTGAGGAGTGGTAGAGAACATCGTTTGGAACCACAGTTACATAGGAAAGCGTGGGCGGAAACGTCTTGACAACCCTTTCACAGCCAGTGGTTTGTCTATGAAACTACAAAATTTTTAATACAAAATGAACATTGATACCAGAATTTTAATGTGATTTTTCCAAATATTATGTATGTGAAAAGTATTTTTTTTCTTCTTTGCAAATACATCTTTCCGCGATTTCTGAAGTCATTAATATTTTTCCACATTTTAT
>CAXHSM010000159.1:57100-106270 GCA_964019185.1 Maratus speculifer | reverse complement strand
ACTGCGTCCACATTAGGCTTAAGTATTCCGAGCCGTTCACAAATATTCTAATTGTTCAACTTATGGAAATATACATGTAAAGGATTTATTCATTACTCATTTTCTTTAAAATCTACAAAAACTATTTAATTATGATGTTTAAGTTCTAAATAAAACAACCAACAACTACGGAAAAACAAACGTTAAATTACATGTAAAACGAACGACGTTGCCATTCAAGAATGTCAAATTCCATCAATGAATCTTTAGAATGACTCCATTGTAACATCACGATTCTCGAATAATTGGGCGCCCCCGGGAGCTAAGCGCGCTGAACGCGCGCGCTCAGGAGACAGGTACATGGAGTGTATCTTACAGCGGATATAGTACTCGGTACTGTGAGCTCATTAACAGATTAAGAACAGACCATGGATTCGATTGATGACGGTGCTAATTATAAAGATAATCTGTTAGAAACAACGGTAAGATTCATGGCCGGATAGGATAGAGCGTTGAACTTGAAACCAGAGATTGTGGAATCGAATCATTCGCGTCTAAGCGTACTCCAAGCAAAAACTCCTAAGCTGGCGCGCGCAGTGCGTGTGTCTCCCGTACACGCCTATCGTTTACTCTTTATTGTTGCCATTTGTTTTCTATCTTATAAAGTGTTTTCTTTTAAGTATTAGCCAAAAAATGGGCCAAAATAAGAATTTTTTTTCATTTTAGATATTTCTTTATTTTCTCTCTGTAGTTTTATATATTTTTTGGCTGTAGTTTCACAATATAATGTTTTATAACGAATTTTTGGCCTTATTTTATTCTTTAAAAATTTATGTATTTACGATTTGTTCAATACAATCCCCCTATCCACCAGATAGTTTTGTTATAGTTTTAAATGCAAATTAATGTTAAAATTTTCTTTTTTTTTGTGGATTTTTCCTCATGTTTAATCGCTGTATTTTTAAAAATTGTTTAGGCCTAAAGTGGCTGATTGACCACAGTTGTAATTTTTTATTATCCTTTTAAAAATGCAAACATGTCATTTTGACGGGCTGTCTTCTAGTATAATTATATTTTTATAATAATAGTTTTCTAAAATTTCACGGTCTATAATTTACTATCATTCGATTTTTCATGCATTCTTTTATGTTATGCATATTATTATCATTTTATTATTTTTTTATTTGGATGTTTATTTTATTTTACTCTTTTTAAAGTTTTAATTTACAAATTTACGAAATAAAAAATTTTATATTATTATACAATCTTAATTTGTTATACATTTCTATCTTTTAGGTAATCAATCATATTTTTAAGTTTACACATCACCATAGATTGTGATCATATATTTTACATTTAAGCGGAATGTGTTACGTTGCTTACTCAACATATTGTCTTCCGATGGTATTAAATCTGACTGACATTTTTTTTTTCAAAATACAATCTAATCTATCATGTATAGCATAATCAACGAGGCTAAAATCAGTTTCTAAAACATGACAATGCCTCCCAGGCAAGAAGATTAGAATGTTGTTTAAACTAATGCAAAACATTATGTTTTCTCGAACAGTGAAATTAAACATTTCTTACTCAATATCAAAATCACAGTAAAAACAATTTCGAATTATATGTACTAAAATTAAAATTTATTCACGAAAATTCATATTTCGAATGGTTATTTATGTTACAAAATAGATTTTTTTACAGTTTTCTTTGCATTGAAAAATCTATCATAATGCTTCATAATTCGAATTATTGCTGTCTGACAGCTAATTTTTCTGCGTACCGCTAACAAAAAACTTCATTGGAAAAAGCTAATTATCAGAGATGCATCATAAAAGAGATTAAAAATTAAACATCTTTGCTAATTACAAACGCTAGGGCATAATATTTCCTCATTCGTTGTCAATTATTTTTAATGATCTTAATGCTTGAAGAAATAAGGTGATATAGTAAATTAATCAGCTGCAAGCGGAAACACTTCAAGTTACATTTTTATAATAATATATATCTTCTTTTAATACTTTTAATTCTTTTAATACTTATCGTTTTTAATAGCGTTTGGGGCATTCTATAATTTTAATTCCTGTCATGATTTTTATTATCATGATATGTCGAATTCATTGGATTTAAAATGGTTCTGTCAATTGATAATGAATTGAGACTATATTTAATATAATGCGAGGCATAAAATAATGATACATTATTTCGATTCGAAAATTTATTTAGCTACTAGCAGGCTAAGCCCGCTGCGCTGGTCTGTTTTTCAAAATAAAACATGAATCAAACAAAATATTGAATATGATTGTGTTTTTTAAAGCAACTTCACCTCGAATGCTCTTTCACAATTCTGAAAATCATACAAAACGCCATTGTATTTAAAGATAGAAAACCAACGATTATAAATGCACCAAAAATGCATTAAAAGTTAGAAAACAGCTATTTCGAATCTACTGTCGAGATTCTTCATCAGTGCAAAACTCAGCGAGCTAGAAAAAACAAAACTGAGCCAAAAATAAAAACAACAACAATGGAATCAAGGCCCGTTGACGCGAAAATATATTAAAATAGTAATAAAATGTTATGTTGTTATATCAGCTTCATCATATATTCAATATCATGCATTCGATAAAATTTGGGCTTTTAAGAAAAAAAATATTTCAGTACCATTTATTGTAGAGTTTGATAGATAAATGAGGCAATTATGAAAAAAGCAATTTAATTTTTGTCTATTCACCATACTTCTAAAATAGCGAGCATTATGATCGCAGAGATTGACCATTGAATTTAAACAATTTTCAAGTGATTCATTTTCATTTGATAGTTTTTGAACTCTAAACCTCTCAACTTGAGAATATGGGTATCTGTGGAAACCTTAATACATCCTCTATTAATATTATATTATATTTCGCAACGTAGATCTGCTCTTGACAAATCTATTACAGTGTTCCGTTTTTGGAATGCAGCAGAATAAATAAAGTTAAAATAAAGTTTTCCTTAGAAAAATAAGGTGAATGATTTTTGAATGCGTGAAATTAATTTTTTGATACAGATGTCATATACGCATTACGTTGGCGTGGTTGAAATAAAATGAACATTTTATGCCTCTTATGGTAATCCAACTTTGTTTTTAATTTATTAATGAACTATTTATTTACTTTCATTTGCATTTTAAAATGATACAAAATGTTATGTTCTATACATAGAAAAGTAAAATAGAAAATAGAAATGTATTTGTCATTTGAAAACGAAATTTCCGTTAAGGGAGACCCTTAAGAAAAAACCCCAAATTTTTATTATTGATTTTAAAGTAATGAATTTTGGTGTACTATTAAAGAATCTTATTGTAAGGAATAATTAGCAAAAAAATTCACTTTTTATTAAAAAGTACATTTTTGGGGGGATTTTTATGATTTTTTTTTGTCGAAAAATACACTTTTTAAAATTACTACTCCTCATTCAATTTTCAATATTTTGGTATTACTAAAATTTCTTAAATAGTGTTATAGTATATAGAAAAGAACTAAGGAGAGATATTTTTAATTTTCTATTTTAATCGGCTGAAAAAAAATAAATAAAAATACGCATGGTAAATTTCCTTAAATTCGTTATAATTTTCATGTTTACCAATTTATGTAAAATTTTCAGAAATAGTTAAAAAAAATATCTCTCCTTACTTTTGTTGAAATTTTTTTTAAGATTCTAAAAACATAAACACTTTGTTTAAAATCATTTTACCATTGAGCCTTAGTACTTTGAACTTAGGCAAAATATGAAAAAAGTCATTTTCAGAAAAACACGTTTTAAATGGCCGCTAGTCCTTTAAACTCTATAGTGAGTACAATTAAAAGAGCTCATTTTCTACCTGTTCCAAGTGTCCCCGAGTTCTGAAATTTTGCATGGATATTCGCAAATATGTATTTTATCGTTTTCTGAGATAAAAAACTTTTTGAACTTTTGATGATTTTTGTCCGAAAATGGGGTTCGGGTCTCCCTTAAAGTGGCGCCAGAAATGTATCACCCCAACGTGGTGCATATATAATATTTGTGCCTCTTTCTTACAACATGGGTGTGTGCATTTGCACCTAAATTTAGTTGTTTAGCTCTATTTTTGTAATATTAACTAAAGTTTGTACAATGTACGACGGTACTACTTGATTATTCTATCGAGAAAAAAATTAATAGCAGATTATAGGAATAAATGTCAATAGTCGATGATCGTAAGTATAATAGCAATTGATATTGCACGTGATACACGTATTTTTTTACGTCATAAGTGCTTTTTAATTCGACTTTTAATTTGTATTTTTTATTTATGTTTATTGTTCTTTCGTTATTTAAAATGAATTTATGTAAATTTGGATAGTTTGGCTAAACTGGCCGACGTGTTAATCAAGTAGCACTCAATTTACATTTGAAAATATCATATTTCACAAAAAACTCCGGCACAAACACGGATTTGCAAGATTTCCTTCCAATACCAATGCGGCAAAATCCTCGTTTTAGAATAGCGAAGAAATGTGCATTTTTTAAAATTATTTTCGTTATTTTAAAACGAAGATATTAATAAATAAAAAAAGTTACTATAGCACAATACAATTTATAGAATTTCTAAAAAGAAATTGAAAGTAAATAAACAATTTATTAATACAGAAACAACTATTGCTGGGTTACCATATCAGGCAAAATAACACCGTTTTGGCGATAGTCAGATACCTCAATGTGTATATAATATCTGTGCCAAACATGTTTGGAAAAAACAATAATCGTTATTTATACAGCATATTTAAATACTGTAGTATAGCCGATTTGGAGAAAATTTTATTTTCAAATACCAATTACATATAGAGTTTAGAGTTTACAGTTATTTTCTGTCATTTTAAATAGAAAATAACAATAAATTTTAAAAAGTTTAGTTAATAATTGTAAAACAAAATTATTTATATCCTTTAGAAAATAAAATAAAATAAAATAAAAATTTATTAATAAATAAACAACAGCCAGGTTACCCAGTGAGGCATAAAATCGCCATTTTATTGCAGTCGCGCAAATGTGGCGCATGTATGACAAATGTGCCTAGATTAAAATACTTTATATAATTGGAAAAAAAAAGAAAAAAATTGTAAATAGACAGTTTATTAATAAATAGACACTAACATCCGGGTTGCCATATCAAGCAAAATAATGACACTTTGGCGTCAATTAATTACCCAGATGTATATATGATATTGGCGTAAGAGACAAATCGCACCAACATAGTGCATAGGAGATATCTGTGCCAAAAAATTTTAAAAGTTGCAGTTAAATTATTTTACAATATTTATGTATGTGGAAAAACATTTACCCTAAAATTTAAATATTATTCATTTTTGTGGTATTAACTGCTATATATGTATTTAAGTTAAATGTAAAATGATTTTCTAAAAATGCTCTCACTCATTAAAAGAGAGAGAGAAAAAAAATAGTTCTTGCCAACACAGCTCCGTCTTGTGCTTTTTTTGGTTTAGAATCGCATTGATTGGCGACAAAAGTAGATTGAAACACCCGATAAAAACAACATACAAATAACAATTAGAGCCTTTTTTTTTTTTTTTTTTTTTTTTTTTTTTTTTTTTTTTTTTTAATAATTCTGTGAGTTTTTTCTGTAAAACACATAACGGGAAAATTAGATTTAAAAATACTTTTAAAAAAAGAAAAAAAAATACTTATGTTTTACCTAATGAAATTTTTGATATGTTGTTTTCTTTTAATCTGGCTCGAAAGAAATAAATAGCCAAATATTGTGTCACTTCAAAACTTTCTTTCACATTGAGATGCTTTTTAAATATTATAAATATTCTTTTTTTTCGTTAAAGATAAATATTTTTCTTACATAATATTATTTTGCATTAAACGGATTTTTTTCTTTTTATCATTATTTATTTTAAATCAATGAATTAACAGGGTTTTTTTCGAAATGTTTATATTATTTTCCATTAGAGAAAACATTTCATTTCTTTTTTGAAATATAATTATTGCCAAAAAATTAGTTGTTGCAACCCTTCCGTCAAAAATAACCGAAAAATACGAAATTTAGTACGAAAAATCAGAGTTATCCCTGTATATTTGTATCATAAACCTCCGCAAAAATATTTCCTATCGAATGATATAATCTGCAAAAAGATCCATCGGGTAGTTTATGAAAACACCCGTTTGGAAGTTTCTGAACTTCTGCTTTATAATATATATGATATATTAATACAATTTTTTTTAAACGCATAACATTTTTAAGATTCTGTTAACTATTAGGTGTAAAATTAATATTTATGACGATAAAATATTAAGCCTTCCTCTATCATATTTTATAAATGAAAAAAAAATCATCGTATTTTTTTCATTTTACAATATAAGGGTATCGAACAAAATATGATATAATGTGTTGAGTTGAAAATTCTTTTTTTTTTTGCGGGCAAAAATAATTGATTTTCTGATCAGCTTTTTATTCAGAGTTTTCTCGGGCAAATGAAAAAAGTGCTTAATGTTATTTATCATATGGCAATTTTTGAAACAAGAGATAACACAAAGTGTTACTTGGCACTTGGTACATTGGTTTTTCTTACTGTCTTATGCCTAAGATCTTGTTTACTGTGCATACAACACATTGAATCGATGAATTAAAATAAAAGGTAGATGATCGGCTAACGAAATTAATCCGTTTCGAAACTGTGTTCGATAACCGAAATGTTCGTTAATCGGTTACATGATTAGTAGTGGTTTTTATGGGAATTTTATTATTTAGTTCTAAACAGCTGTATATGATATATAAATTAAAATATATAATCCCTTTGCAATAGCATTCATATAGATCCTTATGCAATGTGGCCTTATCATATTTTGAAAGTTTTCTATGTGTCGTGGTCAGTGGTGTAGTTGTAAAATATACAGAGGGTATACTTCTTAACAGAGAATATACTCTCAAGACAAACGGTATACCCTAGAGTCGATAAACTATAGCATTCTTGAGAAACAGAGGTTATACGGAGTACTTTAAAAAATCCGGAAGGTATACGGGGTATATCCCTGAATACATTTCTTTATATAGCTAGTCGTAGTCTATTTTTAAAAATGATAATAAATGACAAATCCTTTGTAAAAACATTTTTGAATTAATTCATTTACTACGGCATTACATCATTTCAATTTGTCACGTTGACCTTCTAAAAACTGTTCTTTTCTGTATTATATTGTATTTAGATAAGGCTCGATAAAGCTCAATTGCAACATAGAAACCATTAATAATTTAAGAAATAAATGTTAATTAAAATAAATAGTTTGCATCTAAAAACATTGCTTCAAAAAGGGACACAAAATATTTTAAAACTATAATGATTCTAAACTATGTATTTGCTATGTATTCTAAGTAAATGTAAGTCCCGAATCCCTCTGTGCTCATGAACTAAATATGTCATGCGTATGAATATGCAACTGATAAAATGTTCTCTCAATCGACGGTATACACAATTAAATACAGCTCAGCGTTGTCTATTCTGAAGTTCTTTAGTGAAATGTTTGTTAACCGAAAATATATTGTTATCCGAATAAATAATCTCTCAAGAAAGATTTCATTAATCGATGTGTTCGCAAACGGAACTGTATGTTAACCGATCACAATCTGTATATATACACTGTAAAAAAAATCTGTAACCTTAGTAATCTAAATTAACCGAAATCTCTTATGCTTACTAAAATTTTATGTGTACACTGTACAAGAAAATGATGTCAATCTACAAAACTTGTAAGCAAAACTAAAACCATCTGTAACTTTACAAAAGAATTTACTAAAATTTTGGTAACTTTACTAAAATTTCATCTATAATGCTCGTTATCGTCACTTAAAAAGTTCTTGGAATACGATTTCCCCCAAAAAATTCTTAGTAACCTTGAAATTTGTTTGATTCAAAGTGCAAATCTGTATCTGTTACATGAATTTTTATTGTTGCCGTTGCATAAAAAGTTCTTGGAATACAATTCTACTAGAAAACTTTTGTAACTTTCCCAATTTTTTTTACAGTGTATATATATATATATATATATATATATATATATACAAGAAATATATCTGTAAAATACCTTGAGAGGACTAAATGATACGAAAAATTTCTGCAACTAGGCTTCCGAGAAGTTAAATTGTAAATTGCCTGAGCGATCGCGAACCACATGATTTACAATGCTAAATGTTGGATTTCTGCAAAGCCAAGCCCAATAATTGACATAAAATCTTCTTATGATATTTTTGGCAATCGAAGCAGAATAATTTTTTCCCTCAAAGCTTCAGGCCAAGTAAAATTGATAAACAATTCGTGGTGACAAGTTCTCATATGCCAGAGATTTTTTGGAATAATATTAATTGCAATGCATTCGAACCCGAGATAACTCGGTATAATCAGGAAAGGAGTTAA
This sequence comes from Maratus speculifer, assembly GCA_964019185.1. NCBI lineage: Eukaryota > Metazoa > Arthropoda > Arachnida > Araneae > Salticidae > Maratus > Maratus speculifer. The sequence continues at coordinate 97,853 of CAXHSM010000159.1, read as the reverse complement.
CTTAAGGAAAATTATTTTATAAATGTAAAAAGGTAAAGTTATGTACGCTTATCGTATTAATAAATATCTTAAGAGAACTATCAATAGATACCTAATATAGAAATTTTTATTGAAATAAAGCTACATAAAAAACATGTTGTTAACACTTTCGTTTAAAGAGCTTTCCAATATTTATGTGCGAAAAATTTTTTAAACGTAACTTCTGTGTGAAAAAATATGAGTTTTTAAATTCTTAACAGATACAATTTAGAATCTGTGCAGATAAATTCTACGCACATATATGGGTCTATCTGTTTTCATAGAATGAAAAAAAAGTTTATATCAAAATTAAAAGTACCCATGTTAGTGTCATGCAAGTATACATGTTTATTCCATGTAGATTTCCTTATATTTTTATGAGCATATCAATATATATACTCTGTTATACTGTTTTCGTTTACCTTTCATTTCCTTTTCTTTTATGTTTCCTTTTAGTAATTTAGGTTGTAATTATATATATATATATTACAAATTTAAAAATTTTCGCCAAAACTAACCTTTATACTATCTTAATTTTCTTATAATAGTATTCCGTACTTACTTCAAATTATTAAATTAAAATCTTGTTTCTAAATCTAATCTGTTAATCCTTGTGCAGACGATATAAATTCTTAATTTGCCTTAAAAAACATTATTCCAGTATGCGTAAATTTAAAAAGATGGCTCTAAATTAAAAATATTCTTAATTAAAACTTTATTTCTTAATATTCCAAATAAAACTGATTTCTTCTATGTTTTTATCAACCCTTTTTAAGAAAGTCTTATTAAATTTATTCCAAAACCATACCTTTCAAAAAATATCATTATTTTATTTTATCTATTTATTTATTTTTCCTACGTCAACCTTTGATATGTGCATATTAATAAATTCATTTCTTTTCTTTTTCTCTTAAAATTAATCATTTATAAAAATCGTCTGCCTAAGATATTTAAAATTCTGAGTCAATTATAAATTGGTTAAATAATATTTTTTTTTTAAATAAATTTATCGTTTGTGGAAAATAATCTCGTAGCTGGACAAGAATTCTGTTTACATAAAAGAATGATGATTTGAGGTTACAGAATGTTCCAGAACTTTTCTTTTAGTTTAAAAAGGTGGAAGTCTCGAGATGAAAAAGAAGATTTCTTGGGTTGCTTCTTCGATGAGGACAGCTCGCTGAAATAATGATGGAATTTTTGCAAAAGGAGCTTTTCCTTCCTCATTATTACGAATTTAATAAATGAATTTACAGCAGCCCATGACTAATTATTGGATCTTCTACATTTATTTATTTATTTTATTTTTTCCCTCGCTTGCCATGACTGTGTGTTTCTTTTTAACCAGTGGAAATAATTCGAGTTCTCCTTAAATCGTCATATATATATATATATATATATATACGCAAATTATTTAATGTTTTAAACAGAAATACGAATTCTATTTAACTATCTCCAACTTCAGTCATGAGAATATAAGCAATGATTCTAGAAATTCTAAAAATCTAATTCAAAATTTATAGGTTTTAATTCCAAAAGAAAAAAATGCCTGAAAATTAGTAGTATGATTTAACGTTTTGAAAATCTTTCGTAACCGTGAAATTCTTTTTTGAAATATTATAAAAGATAAAATTTTCTCCAAACTTCATACTTGTGTTGAACAGTATAATGGAAAAATATACTTATATATATATATTAAAAGTTCTGTAAAATTAAATGTCTGATGAAGAAATTATTTGATGTAAAATATTTTATATTTTTATGAGTAAAATTACAATATAAAAGTACATGTTACAAAGTTATGTATATTTATACTATCGTAAATATTTAATTAAAAGTAATCTGTAAAATTATATTAATGAATAGAATCGTATTTCATCTTTAAATTACATCAATGTAAATTAATATAAATCAGAATGTTTAGCAGTATATAATATTTCATTAAAACTACGTTATAATTATAATTAATAGATTTTATTAAAATGCGCTGGATTTAATTATCCAAATAAGTTATTTTTAATTAAACAATTTGTTTTGCAATTCATTTTATGTGATTAAGAAAATTTATTAAGAAACACCGTAATCTTCTTTAATAATGATAATTATATTTTATGTTTCAATATATAGTTAATGTTTAATAATAACTTGTATGTGACGAAAATATTTGTAATGATACTGATTTAACGTAAAATATGTGTAATGTTTTCTTTAATGTAACATTTAAGTGCTTCTATTACACTTTTTTACTTGATTTAAGACTATAAAATTTCTTATTTGATAACATCCAGTTTTCGTCAAATTTATTTATTCTAAATGAAATCAAACTGCTGACAACAAATAGGGCGCGGGCAAGCTAAAAATTTGAAAAAGCAATAAGAGGCGTGGGGGTAAAGCGTGGGTATAAAATCGGGTGTTATTATATAAACTGCAGAATATAAACAACAAAATATTATGCAAGTGAATTTCAAATCTTTGAGATGGTAAATGAAAAAAGAAGTAACATCACATTTAAAATTTTCAATAGATTTAAAATTTTAATAGTTCATAAAATTTAATTAAAATATGATTTTTCTCATTTAATAATATCTAGTTTTTTAATGTAATAATTCTGAATAAAATTAAATTCATCACAATAATACGGGGTTGGGCAAGCGAAAAATCACAAAAGCAATGACAGGCGTAGAGATCATGCGTGGGCATAAAATGGGAAATACTCATATAATAGAGCAGAATGTGCGCAACACAATATCATGCTATCATGCGTGTGAATTTCAAATCTTTAAGATAGTAGAGAAAGCCGAAGTGACTCTTCAATACACCAGTTCAATCAAACAATAAAAAATGTTCAAGAGGTAAAGAAGCTGAAGAATTGTTCGAGCCTGGGTACCATTTTGTACACTGTATTGCTCACGTTTCAATCTTTTTCCACATGTGTGATTTTATAAATTACATGTTTCGGATAATGTGCAGGTCCCAATGTTCATCTGTTATTTTACAGGTGCATACCAACAAGTCACATAGTTTATAAAACAATATTTACAATATAAATTGGAGATATTTGGCGTGACTCTTTTTTTTCAGTATTAGAAAAATCTCGGGACTTATCTTCCTAACTCATTAAATTATTTATTCAGATATAAACAAAATTAATTACAAATGGTTTCTCTCTTATATCGATGTTCATCAATCCGACTTAGGTGACAAAATAGCATATTCGGATTGAAAGAATACATACCACTTGTCTATGCGCAATTATACTACTATGATGAACTTTATTTCGGACTGATTGTCTCGAAATCCTTCCTTTTGGTAAAATAAATAGTTTTTGCATCAGAGTAGCATTCTGCTTTCTGTTTTGACGAGCTGTTAATATTACTAATTAATTATTATTTCATGTGGTTAAACATGGGGAACCTTGATGTGGTCGACGTCTAATTTTCAATGTTCATGAAAGAATTCCATATCTTGAAATGACCGTCCATGTTGCTTTCAGAAGATTCTTTTACGCTGAATTTTGTTTATTCCTGTAAAAGTCTAGCGCTAACATTCTTCATTGACAATCACGATGGTGTGACATTTTTTATTAAATTCCACAAACACGTTTTCAACATTTGCGTTTTACGAACAAGGCAATGGAAATAAAAAGCTTCTTTAAATTCACTGTTTCGAGACTTGCAGTATTTTTCTCATACCTTACAAACTGCACATTGTTTTGCGTATGGAGTTTTCTTCATCTGCTTTCTGCTAAAATTTATTTTTTTGTGTCATGTTTTTTATCATTAGTATTATTTGTGTATTTTCGATAAAATTATCTGCTCCTCTATTTTTTTTCTTGAGCAAGTATTTTTTGCTCAAAATTTACTCTATTAAGTCAAATAAAATTTTTCACTTTCATTGTTCTATTATTATTATTCAAAAACATATTTTGCTGTAGTCGTTTACGCGCTATAACTTTTGATTATGATTAAGAATGTCTATGAAAAATTACATAACGTGAATTGAAAAGAATCAAATGTTTGCCATATCTCAATTTACATACTGACTTACGTGACATTATTTTCCACATTATTGCTCACTACTGGAGATTTTTCATAACAGACATTATTTACAGAAGACATATTTTTTTTTACTTTTACTTTTTGAGGGAACGAATGCAACTTAAAATAATTTGTAACTCACATATTTGGGTTTTCGTGTTTTCATTGAGATATGTATTTTTCTTACTTAACCAATATTTGAAATAAGCCAAATAAAATTTTGTTCGAAATCATCATTTATAACCGATGGGTTTCAAGAATTATTGATAATTGTTACTGCAACAAAAAAAAGAGAAAAATTTATTTAACCAAAGTAAACATAATGCTGCGTTAATTAAAATTACAATTACAAGTTATAATTTATGAGAAATGCTTACTTCAGAATTTTTTTTTACATAAATAACTTTTAAATATCACACCATATTAAAATGTATTTCAGAAAAAAACCCAAATAAAATATAAAATTTAATGTGTATATATACAATGCATGAATCCTATTCTCTAAATATATTTATATATGTAAATAACATACTTCTATACTTACGCAAAAGACAGAAAATAACACAAGCCTGGGAAATAAATATTTGTCCATACACAATTCACTGATTATGTCTATTGCATAATTCAGATTTTCGTTTCTCATCGTACTGTCTTTTCCCTTAATGGTAATAGCTAAATTAGTTTCTTTGCACATTTGTTACATAACATATATTGTGGTATATGTTCTTGCCTAAACCATTATTTTTAGAATCATGATATTTCAACATCCTATATAAATTAAGTAACGAATAAGAAGCAAATTATTAACATAACGTGCAAAATAATTAATACAAATTCAGATATCTGAATAAATTCTTTAAAAATATTTATGTTTACACATTCAAAACCGCGTTTGTAATATTTATTGAGGGGAGGGGGGGAGAAAATGCCTGGAATACAACAAAGTTACAAACCTCTCTTTAAAAAAACCCAAGGAAATAGGGCATTGATGAAATATGTGTGAACATATATCTAACAATAACTATACAGTACAAATATATTTACAAACATTAAAAGCCAATGTAAGACAGAAATAATATAAGTAACTATAATGATAAATATTGTTAGATTAACGTATAAAAGAAAAGAAATGAACAAATGTAGAAAAATAAAAATTTTGGACAAAAGAGGCTTTTTAAGAATCATCAATGATTTAAAAAAAAAATGTAAGTAAGGATTATTATAGGTTTTTTTTTTTCAACCTATTTTCAAACAAATATTTTTAGTTCCTTGAAAATAATAAAAAAATAGTTGGACGTTATAACCCCAAACTTTCTTCCATTTCATCCGTACATCATATTATTTCAAAAGCCATTACACGTGTTAATACTTCAGCAACTTAATACTATATCAATTTTAATTGTTATTATAAGTTTCTGCTTCAGTCAATTAAACGCAGTAAAAACGATTTTATATGGATCATGATATTTATTAAAAGTAATTGTTTTCTCTTATTTTGTTATTACTAGCTGTTTGCAAATATACGGCTTCCGAAGCCTCGAGTTCCTGTCACTGCACGAGCTGATGGACAACAGAACGACGAAGAATCGAGAAAATTCACAAAAAGCGCTCCGCTATCACAATTCTCCTTTCCCACGGAATATTTCCAAACTCAAGGAAGATATATTCTGGTCACAGTCAAAAATATACTCTACAAATTTGGTTCAAATCTGTACGTAGTTTTATAAATTTTTCGATGGTACAATAATTAAAATAACATGGAAGGATGCGCTTTTACAGCACATCCTTCCGGTAGATTTTTTTTTTCAAATTTGAAGAGGACCTTCTTGTCATACTGAAAAATAATGATACTCAAAAAATTTAGTTGAGTTCTATGCATAACTTCACACACTTTTTAATTGTACAATAAAGAAAATGGCACAGACAATCGCGATTATAAAGCACCTATCGGCTGGATTTTTTCCCAATTCAGGGAGGATCTGCTGATTATAGCCAAACTCTAACACAAAAAAATAGTTCAAATCTATGCATAACTCCATACACTTTTGGGTGGTACAATATAGAAAATGGCACAAAAAATCGCTAATACTGCGCCCCCTTCCGGCGATTTTTATTTTCAAATTCAGAGAGGATCCACAAGCGTAGTCAAAATTTTTGTTCAATTATATGCATAAATTCATACACTTTTCCATGGAATAATATCAAAAATGACACAAAAATTGCTATTACAGGGTCCCCTTATGGTGGAATATTTCAAAATTGAAAGGGGACCTACTTGCAGCAGCCAAAAAAATATATACAGGGTGTCCCTAAACAAATGGTATATACGCTAGGGGGTGACAGAACACATCAAGATGAGTAATAGTAAACAGGTAACCAAGGGTCCCAAACGTTTTCCAAAAGAGATAGCCGCCATTAAAGTTTGGGGTCAAAAATTTCAAATACACATAAAAAACGGAAAAATTGGTCGATTGATTTGCGGTTTTCACTAAAATTATTCTTTATGTTGGTATTTTCTTGAAAATAAATTATAAGGATAAATTTCGAAAAATGCCGATAGAGGGCGCTTTAGACTTTGAAGTAATGAAAAACTATTTTTTGCCGTGATTTTTTGCATCTCATTACATGTTTTCGTAAGCTTAGACTTAAACTTATATTTTGAGCTCAAAATCTGAATAGTTGGAAGCGGTTAAGTGGCACAATCTTAACTGTGTTCAGAGGGTTTAAATTTCAAATGATTATAAAAAACGAAAAAATTGGTCGATTGATTTGCGGTTTTCACTAAAACTATTCTTTATGTCGGTATTTTATTGAAAATGAACTATAAAGATAAATTTTAAAAAATGCTGATAGAGGGCACTTTAGACTTTGAATTGACGAAATAATCCATCCTAATACTGTTTTTTGCTTTTTTTTTTTTTTTTTTTTTTTTTTTTTTAATTTATTTTTTTGGCATCTCATTAAATGGTTTCGTAGGCTTAAATTTAAACTTAAATTTTGAGCTCAAAATCTGAATACTTGGGAGTGGTTAAGTAGCACAAAGTGAACTGTGTTCAGAGGGTTTAAATTTCAAACGAAACGGAAAACTATAAAAAAACGGAAAAATTAGTTGATTCGTTTGCGGTTTTTGCTAAAACTACTCTAGAAATCATTGTTTTCTTGAAAATAAATTTTAAAGATAAATTTCACAAAATGCCGGTAGAAGGCGCCTTAGATATTGGAGTAGCGTACAACTATTTTTAACCGTTATTTTTTTTTAAATCTCATTAAATTCTTTCAAATGCTTAGAATTAAATTTTGAGATCAAATTCTGGGTCGTTGCGACTGTTTATATAGCGCAAAAGTGAACTGTGTTCGAGGGGGGGGGGGTTAAATTTCAACTCCTGAACACACTTCAGTTTGCGCTTCTTAACCTCTCCTAACGATTCAGAATTTGAGTTCAAACTTTAAGTTTAAATCTAAGATTTCGAAAATATTTAACAAGTTTTGGGAAGCATTTAATTAGATACAAAAAATAACGGTTAAAACTTGTTGTTGGTTACTCTGAAGTTTAAGGCGCCCTCTAACGGAATTTTTTATATTTATCTTTAAAATTCATTTTTGAGAAGATACTGATTTAAAGAATAGTTTTATTTTAAACCGCAAACGAATCGACCAATTTTCCGTTTTTTATTATCAGTCGAAATTTGAACCCTCTGAACACAGATCAGTTTGTGCTACTTTACCACTCCCAACTATTCAGATTTTGAGCTCAAATATTAAGTTTAAGTCTAAGTTTACGAAAACATTTAATCAGATGCAAAAAATAACGTAAAAAGTAGTTGTTCGTTACTCCAAAATTTAAAGCGCCGTCTATCGGCATTTTTTGAAATTTATCTTTATAATTCATTTTCAATAAAATACCGACAATAGTTTTAGGGAAAACCGCAAATCAATCGACCAATTTTTCCGTTTTTTATAGTCATTTGAAATTTAAACCCTCTGAACACAGTTAAGTTTGTGCTACTTTACCGCTTCCAACTATACAGATTTTGAGCTCAAAATTTAAGTTTAAATCTAAGCTTACGAAACTATTTAATGAGAGGCAAAAAATAGTTTTTCATTACTTCAAAGTCTAAAGCGCCCTCTATCGGCATTTTTCGAAATTTATCTTTATAATTTATTTTCAAGAAAATATCAACATAAAGAATAATTTCAGTGAAAACCGCAAATCAATCGACCAATTTTTCCGTTTTTTATGTGTATTTGAAATTTTTGACCCCAAACTTTAATGGCGGCTATCTCCTTTGGAAAACGTTTGGGACCCTTGGTTTCCTATTTACTATTACTCGTCTTGATGTGTTCTATCACCCCCTAGCGTATATACAATTTGTTTAGGGACACCTGTATATACAGTTTAATTCTATGCATATCTTCATATATTTATTGATGGTGCAATGACGATATACGGACATTCAAACACACACACAGACATACATATGGACAGACATATCTTTTGTGCAATCATGTTTTCTTTTAATCCCTGGCCCCTAAAACGTGCAAATCCGAAAAGAATCGGAAGTCGAAAAAAATTTCGATTACAATACTTACTTCTATTTAAAATAGAAAAAAGTGAAAAGAAAAATATATATTTGCAAATCGTCATTTAACTGACGGTTTCATTGCGACATGGGGTTGCTTTTCATTCAGCCATGTGGAGTCACTTGTATACATTTCCAGAGATTTTAATTCAAAGACATATATATATATATAAATCTTTTCATCTTTCATTAGTTGCAACACTTTTAGAAGGAAAATAAATGGATATAGCAGCGAGATAATGCGCCTGTCCACACAAGTCGTGGGACAAAACTTTCGTTCCAAAAGAAAAATATTGAACTTTTGCAATGGTCAATAAGAAGTCCTGATCTAAATCTTATCGATAATTTATGGGGAGATCTAGTAAGACGATATTATAAAACGACATTTTTTATCTTCAACAGAACTCAGATAGATGATTGGAGATGAATCGCACAAAAACTATCCGGAACAGTGCCAAAAATTAGCGATGTCGAGGAATGGTGGAATATTTGCAATCAATAAATTCAGAGGAGGGTCATGATATATTAAATACACTATATTGCCATTGAATATGGGACACTTGCGATTTTAGACATTTTACTAAATATGTAGAAAAATACATGAGGAATCATCTCAAAACTCTTAGTGTATAAATATAATGGTATAAGTCATACATCTCCGTGAAGATTCTTTCCCGAAACTCCAAAGGGGACCGTCAACAAATTAAAAAAGAATGAATATCTTTTGAATAACCCTGTCAAAACTAATGTAGCAAAAGCGCTTAAACTCTAGATTGTGATTGAATGCCTTATTGTAATAAGCCTTGTTAATTTTTATGCAAATAGCATGCATACTCGCAGAGTAATTAAGGTTTTTATAAAAATGATCCCAAATTTTTCCAAGTTTTTTCCTTATAATTTTCAGAGTTCTTAATTTAAAATATTATTTTTTTCAGAAAATATGACAAACAACATTGCACACAGTACCCTGTAATCAGAATTAAAAAATAATGAAAATTGTATAAAAAATGAGTTGGTTTACTAAATAATTTTTTACTGCGCATGCGTCAACGATATCAAAATTTCATTTGCATATTATGTTAGCTAAATGTATAGAGCAACTTTTGTGAAAGTCACAAAATCATAACTTGAAAATTCTGACAATAATCGTCAATTGAATAAGTCGAAAATCCGTTATTCTCAAAATGAAGCAAAAACAAGAGGGGTTGTATCCATATATTCATTGATTAGTGTCAATATAGAATACACAATATGGGATGTACTACTGCATTTGGATAAAATCCCTCATTTTTTTGCTTCATTTTGGAAACAACGGATTTTGTCCTTTTTCTATAGACGATTACTTTCAGAATTTTGAAGTTATGATTTTGAGACTTTTACAAAAGTTGCTCTATACATTTAGCTAACATAATATGCAAATGAAAATTTGATATCTTTGACGCATGCGCAGTAAAAAATTATATAGTAAACCTACTCATTTTTCATACAATATTTATTATTTTTTAATTCTGATTACAGGGTACTGTGTGCAATGTTGTTTGTCATATTTTCTGAAAAAAATATTATTTTATATTAAGAACTCTGAAAATTATAATGGAAAAACTTCGAAAAATTTGGGACCATTTTTATAAAAACCTTAATTACTCTGCGAGTGTGCATGCTATTTGCATAAAAATGAACACAGTGTATTACAATAAGGCATTCAATCATAATCTAGAGTTTGAGCGCTTTTTCTACATTAGTTTTGACAGGGTTATTCAAAAGATATTCATTCTTTTTTAATTTGTTGTCGGTCCCCTATGGCGTTTCAGTAAAAATTCTTTACGGAGATGTATGACGTATACTATTTAATTTATACACTAAGAGTTTTGAGATGATTCCTCATGTATTTTTCTAGATATTTAGAAAAAGGTCTAAAATCGCAAGTGTCCCATAATCAATGGCAATATAGTGTATTTGTTTATTCAGTTACTAGATTGAATTGTTTTTTGTTCCTTTTGGTTTTTACACAAACAAAAATAGTTAGGTTTTTTGTACAATTACTTTATTTCCGCAGTAAAATACTCAAAGGTGAATTTTGTTGACTTTTGTTTTAGTATTTCAGCTTGTTTTTTGTTTCCTTTTGGTTTTTACACAAACAAAAATAGTTGGATTTTTGTACAGTTACTATATCTCAGCAGTAAAATACTCAAAGTTGAATTTTGTTGGCTTTTGTTTTAGTATTTCAGCTTGATGATAGGTATTACAAGGGAAAATTATTTGTTAAGTTTATTAGGAAAATAAATAATAATGTTTGCTGTCCTTATATTTTTTACACGCACTGTGTGGGCAGCAGCATAGATTTAAGAAGTTTGTACAATGATTATATTAGTGTTCCAAATGTATTACTAAAAATTATTTTCATTGCATCTTATCATACCTTATTTTTACTTTCTTTTATCTCAAGTAGAATAAAGTATTGTAATCGAATATTTTCGACTTCCGGTTTTCGACGGATTTATACATTTTATGGGTCAGGTATTAAAAAAAAATATTTTAAAATGTCTGTCTGTGTGTGTCCGTATGTTACCATTGTACCATCAAAATGTGTATGAAGATAAACATAGAATTGAACCAAACTTTTTGTTTATGTTTTTGACTATGGCAAGCTGGTCCTCGAATAATTTTGAAAAATTCCGAATGAAGGAGGCACTTTAAAAGCGATTGTTGTACCTTTTCAATACTGTACTGTCGAAAAATGTATGAAGTTATGCACTGAATTTAACCAAATTTTGTGTAAATGTTTGTATGTAGCTAGTTCGTTCTCCCTGATTTTTTTTTTTTTTTTTTTTTTTTTTTTTTTTTTTTTTTTTTTTACTGTGAAGTAAATAGCACATTCATTCAAAACATTCTTCATAAATATTTATTAAAAAAATACAAGAATATTCAATGGAAGTATAATTAGTTAAAAAAATAATTTTAAAAAATTTAGTTTAAAAAAATGCTTCAACACAAAATAATGATTAAATTATCATTGAGAAAAATCAAGAAAAACATTTATTAAAGCTATAATAGATAATGAAAGAAAAATAAATGCAGCTTTTAATAATTTTAATTTTGATGCTCTGTTATTATTGTAATGTAATTTACTCACTATCAAATGCAGTGGAACTTAAAAATATAAGAGTTTTATAATAAACGAACTACATGACGTTCATTTTAATTATAACGATCGATTTTTGTTTAATTAATTGAGAAAAGATTGTAACTTTCTTTTAAAAAGAAGTTAATAAATATGTTTCATTTATTGATTGTAACTTTAATATTGTATTTTGAGTTAATTATAAATACAACAAAAATTTCAAACTAATTTCTTTCCTTTTTTTTTTCTTTTTTCTTTTTTTGATTTTCGAATAAGTTTTAAACAAGTACACATACATAAATTTATATATATATAATAAAGCTTTTACGAATGAATTATTTCTACAGGTATTGCGCTCATGATTTTTCGTGCTTGAAACCAAGATTTTTTAAATGAGTACATTTATAATAATTTATAATATGTTTTCAAAAAGATTTGAAATGAAAAAAAACCCTTAAGGAAATAAGAATTTTCTTTAATGTTTTTTTTTTTTTTTTTTTTTTTTTTTTTTTTTTTTTTTAAGAAACTCGAAATTTCAAAACATTTTGTATCGAAAGTAGTGGAGAAATCTAACGTTCTTACTTGAGAATCTTAATGATCATTTTCCCCATCTATGAGTTTAGGACATTAAATAAATTATGAAGCACAATCGTGAAATTTTTTAAAACTCTTTTTTCACAAATCGTACGGATAATTTCAAAATTATAGATTTTAGAAAACTGACTAAAGATAAATCACACCTTGTTTATATAGAAACATCTCACAATATTTAGGCATAAGTATATGAGATTTGCTTATAAATATTCCAAAAGCATCATGCTTGATTAGAAACTATTTAAATAAATGATATTTAGATGCTTGACAGGTTATCTTTTCCGTTAAGATACTAGTTTCTTTAATCTTTAGTGCAATTATCGCAATAATTTTTTTTACTGTTTTGGGGAAAAGTACCATTAGAACAGCTTTGATTGTACATAATAATTGTTTTTATCATTCTGTCTCTTACATCTAACTTTATTACATGTGTCCATTTAGACAGATAGCGGTGTTATTGCGTCTGTTGCGTCGGTGAAATGAATTGAACTGAACTGAACTGAACTCATGTTTGCCTCGCTAAAGAAACTGAAACTTTTATGTTATTTCTTTTTTTCTTTTTTTTTTTTTATTTTAATATCGTATTTTATGTGTGATCGTGAACTAAATCATGGTTCGTACGGATACCGTTATTTTCAAGGTGACTTACCAGATTTTTTTAATAGAAAAATAAATGTACTTCAAACGCGCAAAATTTCATCTCATTTAAGAAAATATTTTCTGTATGAAAAAGCTGGTACCAAATAATTTTCCATTCATGCAATTCCAGGACCCGTACGAACCATGTAAATGTATTTTATTTATAAGTGAAAGTCTTTACTTTAAGACAGCTGTAATATATCGGATAGATATCCGTCAACGAATCCTCATCATATTTTGAAAAGAATATTATTATTCTTTTAAAAAATGAGTGAGAACAACATATTTTAAATGAAATTTATGAAGCACCAAAGAAAATGTGAGAGGAATATTATTTGGCGATTTATATCATGTACGCCTCTGGATTTCTGAGACAGAATTTTGGATTTATCCATCTGTATCTTTCTAACTTGGCGAAGAATTGAGCAAATAAACTGAATTACGCATATAATATATACATATATATATATATATACATATCTTAGCAATGTATAAATACATACATATCTTATAGATACATATCTTAGTATTCTTAATAATGTCGCATATAATGACAACTTTTACACCTTATTTTTGATTTTATCACATTAGCATGTATATTGAAAGTTTCATTATAATACAATTCATTTTTCTGAAGGTTGTTACCATCAACCAACGATGTGCACGGATCGGACTCCCTACATTTTTTGTTAAATATGATCTTTGAGACCCCATGTTTCAGGCAATTTTCATCCCCTAAATGTCGTCTGACAACCCGCTTAATTTGTCGGTTGAATCATATAATATTAAAGCAAATAAATAAGGAAAATAATAACACAAATGATCGTTTTACAATATACATTACTTAACCCCTTCGCGACAGGAGCCTTTCACAAAAAATTTTAATGCTTTGTCACCGGTTTTAAAAAACAGAAATTTGTGTCCTAATAAATCGAGAAAATGCTCCGATTAAATAAGGCAAATTTTACAGTAAGATTTTACTGGTGGGAATAAACAAGGATTTTTAAGAATTTTTGCGGCACGTATACGTGTCGCTCGTCCCCAGGTTAGGGATTTTATCAGAATGAATTCCTACTAAACTTTATACGTACGCAATAAGTAAAAGCTTATAAATCTGTAACACTAATTAAAATAATTGCTGACGTAAAATCCATTTGTAGGAATAGTAGAAGAGAATAAGTAAGCTGTTTATGTATTTTTCCGCAAACATTATTAGATACAAAATAATTAAATACAAAATTTTTGAAGACTTAGTTCTATAAAGCTGTGTTTTTAAAATATTAGTTTATTAGCACTGCCTCAAACGAACTTTTTTACTTAAAACTACACTTAAAGATTTTGTCAGAATGAATTCCTACCAAACTTTATCCATTCGCAATAATTAAAAACTTATAAATCTGTAACACTAATTAAAATAATTGCTGACGTAAAATCCATTTGTAGGAATAGTAGAAGAGAATAAGTAAGCTGTTTATGTATTTTTCCGCAAACATTATTAGTAATTTTTGAAGACTTAGTTTTATAAAGCAGTGTTTTTAAAATATTAGTTTATTAGCGCTGCCTCATATTTCTTCAAAATGCCCACACAGGAACATACATACTTGAATTTTCAGAAAGTTGGTCAAATAATGGAATACCGCGTATATTAATGTAAATAAATAAGGAAAACCCAACAAAAATAGCACAAACGAACTTTTTACTTAAAACTACACTTAAAGATTTTGTCAGAATGAATTCCTACCAAACTTTATCCATTCGCAATAATTAAAAACTTATAAATCGGAACACTAATTAAAATAATTGCTGACGTAAAATCCTTTTGTAGGAATAGTAGAAGAGAATAAGTAAGCTGTTTATGTATTTTTCCGCAAACATTATTAGTAATTTTTGTAGACTTAGTTCTATAAAGCAGTGTTTTTAAAATATTAGTATATTAGCACTGCCTCATATTTCTTCAAAATGCCCACACAGGAACATACATACTTGAATTTTCAGAGAGTTGGTCAAATAATGGAATACCGCGTATATTAATGTAAATAAATAAGGAAAACACAACAAAAATAGAACAAACGAACTTTTTTACTTAAAACTACACTTAAAGATTTTGTCAGAATCAATTCCTACCAAACTTTATCCATTCGCAACAATCAAAACTTATAAATCTGAACACTAATTAAAATAATTTTTGACGTAAAATCCTTTTGTAGGAATAGTAGAAGAGAATAAGTAAGCTCTTTATGTATTTTTCCGCAAACATTATTAGTCATTTTTGAAGACTTAGTTCTATAAAGCATTGTTTTTAAAATATTAGTTTATTAGCACTGCCTCATATTTCTTCAAAATGTCCACACATTAACATACATACTTGAATTTTCAGAAAGTTGGTCAAATAATGGAATACCGCGTATATCAATCTAAATAAATAAAGAAAACACAACAAAAATAGCACAAACGAACTTTTTTACTTAAAACTACACTTAAAGATTTTGTAAGAATGAATTCCTACCAAACTTTATCCATTCGCAATAATTAAAAACTTATAAATCTGAACACTAATTAAAATAATTGCTGACGTAAAATCCTTTTGTAGGAATAGTAGAAGAGAATAAGTAAGCTGTTTATGTATTTTTCAGCAAACATTATTAGTAATTTTTGTAGACTTAGTTCTATAAAGCAGTGTTTTTAAAATATTAGTATATTAGCACTGCCTCATATTTCTTCAAAATGCCCACACAGGAACATACATACTTTATTTTTCAGAAAATTGGTCAAATAATGGAATACGGCGTATATTAATGTAAATAAATAAGGAAAACACAACAAAAATAGCACAAACGAACTTTTTTACTTAAAACTACCCTTAAAGATTTTGTCAGAATGAATTCCTACCAAACTTCATCCATTCGCAATAATTAAAAACTTATAAATCTGAACACTAATTTAAATAATTGCTGACGAGAAATCCCTTTGTAGGAATAGTAAAAGAAAATAAGTAAGCTGTTTATGTAATAACTAAATTATTCTTCACTGAAATGTTTCCATGGTTGCTTCTGAGAGCGGCTGTTTGGTGATATTCTTTCAAAAATCAAATAACTAAAACATACAAGACAACAACGTAAAAAAAAAGGATTTACCTTGTAACTTATAGTAATAAACGTACGTATTTCAACTGATGATGTTTGACAGTTATTTTTTAATGAAATAGTGTATTAAACAAATATAAAGTATTAGCTATTAAAATTTTATTAATATTGATGCACGTGAATGTTTTTAGTATTTTTTTATAATTGTTTTCCGCAAACGTTGTTAGTAATTTTAGAAGACTTACTTCTATAAAGTAGCATTTTTAAAATATTAGTTTATTAGCACATCCTCTTATTTCTTCAAAATGCCCACACAGAAACATACATACTTGAATTTTCAGAAAATTGGTCAAATATTGGAATACCGAGTATATTTATATAGTTAAATAAGGAAATTAACAACAGAAACAACATTTTTGCTTAAAACTATACTTAAAGATTTTGTCAGAATGTATTCCTACCAAACATTATCTATTCGCAATAATTAAATCTGAACACTAATTTAAATAATTGCTGCGATAAATCCCTTTGTATGAATAGTAAAAGAGAATAAGTAAGCTGTTTATGTAATAACATAATTAATCTACAATGAAATGTTTCCCTGGTTGCATGTTAGAGCGGCAGCGATATTTTTTCACGGATCAAAGAACTAAAAGATACAAGGTAACAACGTAAATAAAAATATTTATTATGTAACTTATAGTAATTAACGAACGGTATTTTAATTCATAATATTTGGCAATTATCTTTTAATGAAATAATTTATTAAACAAATATAAAATATTAAATATACATAAATATATCTAAATTGACGCACTTCAATTTTTTTTTAGTATTTTTTTTTTAATTGTTTTCCACAAACATTATAAGTAATTGTTTAAGAGTTATTTTTATAAAAGAGTATTTTTAAATCATGCGTTTAGTAGCACGCTCCCATATGTCTTCAAAATGCACACACATAAGCAAAAATACCGGGTGTCCCAAAAATGACTGATGGATTTTAAAATTCAATAACTTGCAAACGGTGACAGCTATTTAAAAACTTTTTGCAGGAGGGTTATGTATAATGTCAGGAGTTTTTTACCCTATTTTTTTTATTTTAGTTCGCATCTCAAACAATAGGTGGCGCTGACGGTGGCCAGGTCGACGCTTCACTCAGCATTGATCATTCAATCGCCGTCAGCGCCACCTATTGTTTGAGATGCGAACTAAAATAAAAAAAAACAGTAAAAATCTCCTGACATTATATATAACCCTCCTAACCCTTTTTTAAATAGCTGTCACCGTTTGCAAGTTATTGAATTTTAAAATCCATCAGTCATTTTTGGGACACCCGGTACATACTTGAATTTGCAGAAAATAACGGTCAAATAACGGAATATCACGTATATTAAAGTAAGTAAATAAGGAAAATAATAACAAAAAGTATAGTTTTTACTAAAAAATATATTAAAAGATTTTGTAATTAACTAACGGTACAGATGTCATATACGCACCACATTTGCAAGTTTTTTATCTCCCCGCCAATTTAACATTGCACATTTTTGCCAAAGAAAATATCCCTTTAATAAGTTTATAATAATTATTAAGGAAATAAAATGGGGAAAATTAAAAATTTCAGTGAAATGCGCTGATTAAATGGTACAACTGCATGCATTCAATATGGCTATAAGTACTGATGTTCTCGATTCATTGTGAAAATTATATTTACTGTTTGTTACTTATTAAGTTTATTATTTATAACTGTTTATCTATTGTTTTGTATTTTATTAAGTTCATGTTTATTTACTGATACTTTTTATTTTAATTCTTTAAATTATTATTATTATATATTATATCAATAATTATTTATATCAAAATATCATTTATTTATTTTTTTAAATACTAGAATCTCTTTCTTTTTTTTCACGGTATTTTATTTTTATATTGGAATAAAAAATCCAGTGTTGTTATTGCATGCAATTTGTAACTTATATTAAAAAACAAAATTTTCGTCAAATTGGGGTGTGGAAAAAAAACACGTGCAAATGTGGTGCGTATATGATATCTGTGCCGAGAGGCTGTTTGGTTATATTTTTTCACGGATTATAAAAGTAAAAGGTACTAGCTGACAACGGAAAATAAGATTTACAGCGCAGTTAATAACGATCATTGCTTTATTTAGTAATATTTGATAATTATATTTTAATGAACTAGGTTGTTAAATAAGTATAAAAATTTATATGTATTTATATATTTCAAAATTAATTCCTTTTAATGTTTTTAATGTTTTTTTAAAAATTGGCATCTGCAAACATCATAAATAATTGATGTAGAGTTATTTTTATATATTTTTTTACGTATACATTTATAAGCGCGCCTTCATATTTCTTCAAAATGAACACTATAAACATACAAACATGAATTTCCAGAAAGTTTGTAATTTCACTTCGTTATTTAGCAAAAAAATAAAAGTTAGTTATTTTCCTTATTTTTTATTACATTGATAGGGAGCTGAAGTGACATGTGGACAGTGGTGTCAAACTAAAGGAAATTGCTTCTGTGCAAATAAATATCAAAATATATGACGGAACGAAATGTTCGCCTTGTTTTTAACATAAAATATATAATATGAACTTTAAAACCTTTGAGATTTACTTATAAGGCTATTAAAATAATCATAAATAGATGTTAATAGTTAATTTTATCTTGAAACATCTTAGTACTTTCAAGCCTTTAATCAGGCTCTTCCTCAGAGCTTTAATTATTAACTATTAATATTATATTATTTATCAATTATCAGCGAATAATATAGAAATACTATGCAAAAACAATCAAGCGTGTAATGATTCCCTATAGTGTAATATACCGAGTGTATTGTTTGACATCCTGAAATGAAATACTGATAATTTGAGAAAATGATGTATTAAAATTTATGGTACAACAATTAAATATTTCTTTTTACCGTTCAGATAAAATACTACTAATACAATGTTCAAGCCACGAGTCTCGTTCATTTTCAAAACGGTATAATGTATTTGTATGCATAATGAAAATATTCTCCCAGGAAGAACCTGATGAAAGGCTTCAAAGTACTAAGATTTTTTTTAAATAAAATTAAATATTAACATCTATAATTGATTATTTTAATCGCCTTTTTTGTAAATCTGAACATTTTAAAGTCCATATTGTCAATTTTATGGCTTCTATGCTGATAATAAGATAACCTTAATAAGAGTGAAAAATGATATTTTGTCTCATGCCCAGTGTATAATTCATGTATTCAAATGATAGTAATGGTATATGGAAATAAAGAAAAAGCTTGCTTAAACGGCGTTTTAATATTTCGTAATTATAAAATATAATGTTAACAGCATAACACATACAGCTTTAAAATCTTAAAACATATAAAAATCTAATATAACCCCAGTAGCCAAACAATATTGGACCTATATTGGTAACATCTTGGAGCAATATTGGCACATTGACCCAATATTGGCGTAAAATATTGCTAAATAAATTGGGATGTTTACATTTTTCCCTTATTTAGCCAATATTTCCAGCCAATATTATGCCAATATTGGGGTTTCATTTTAAATATTGCCAATAAAACGCCAATATTGGCTGAATATTGGAATTTCATTGGAAATATTTTCTATGAAACGAAACATTTGTACAATATTGGCGTTTTATTGGCAATATTTCCAATGAAACTCCAATATTGGCATAATATTGGCTAAATTAGGGCAAAATGTAAACATCCAAATATTGGAGCAATATTGACATTTTATTGGCAATATTTCCAATAGATGAAATATTGGGGCAATGTTGGACCAATATTGGTTTGCTACTAGGGAAGTACATATATTAGATGTGTTGAAGTTTATAAGTTTTTAAAACCAATATTTAATATCGTTGAACATTTATTAACATCCTTTTTTATATTTACGACAAAAAGAATAATTTAAGTTTTTTCTTTATTTTTATACATTTTAAGGTGAATATGACATTCCGACATATACAGGGTGTCCGAAAAGTCTGGAAACGGCCGAATAACTCGAGAAATACGTATGAGATTGAAAAACGTAAACATACGTGTTAAATATTTTTAAATAAGCTACTCTGTGATACCAAATTTGACCTTCGAAACCGACCCCCTGGGGGTCAGAGGGGGTCCAACTTTGAAATCTTAAATTATAACCCCCATTTTTTATTGCAGATTCGGATTCTACGGACAAAAATACGTAACTTTTGTGTTTGATGTTCATTTCAAATCTTCCTTTATCACGGTGTAATCGAGCATATTAAATCGATACATATTCCCGCTTTTCCAACGGGATTTTCCCTAATCGAAACTCATTGGGCAGAATTTTTGACGTCAAATTCCTCGTCTTTTGTAGGAATAGCGTTTCCTGAAAATCACCCGTGGCGATTATTTCAATAGTGCTACACTGTTAAAAATTTGACCCAATTGCTGCAGCGTCACTCCACAGCTATTATAGAATATCTCTTTTGTGACCAATGAGAATGCTCCATAACACAGTAAAGTAATCGTTTTCTATAAAAGCGGTGGAGTGACGATGCAGCAAAAGGGTCAATTTTTTTTACAGTGTACTTTACTGTGTTATGGAACATTCTCATTGGTCATGAAAGAGATATTCTATAAAAGCTGTGGAGTGACGCTACAGCAAATGGATCAAATTTTTAACTGTGTAGCACTACCGAAATAATCGGCACGGGTGATTTTCAGGAAACGCTATTTTTGCAAAAGACGGGGAATTTGATGTCATAAATTCTCCCCAATTAGTTTCGATTAGGGAAAATCCCGTTGGAAAAGCCGCAATTTATATCGATTTAATATGCTCAATTACACCGTGATAAACGAGGATTCGAAATAAACATCAAATACAAAAGTTACGTATTTTTGTCCGTAGAATCCGAATCTGCAATAAAAAATGGGGGTTATAATTTAAAATTTCAAAGTTGGACCCCCTCTGACCCCCAGGGGGTCGGTTACGAAGGTCAAATTTGGTATAACTGAGTAGCTTATTTAAAAATATTTAACACGTATATTTACGTTTTTCAATCTCATATGTATTTTTCGAGTTATTCGACCGTTTCCAGACTTTTCGGACACCCTGTATATTTTTCATCTGTTCATTTGATGATATTTTATCAAAAATAGTATTTTAGTTAAAAAAAAGTATTTACGCATTCAAGAAGTATATGCTGTGTTTAATATATACTTAATAATATGTGTTTTTTTACATTGTATTTCATTTACTTTTTCATCTTTGAGCTTTTCCATATATTCATATATATTTAATGAAATAAAGCAATGATTTCTAAAAGAAATCTAAAAATATCAAAGTTACAAATAAAAATCTTCTAGTTCATTGAAAGAAAAAAGAACCAAAACGACTTCTAAAATGGTTTTATTAAATTCTCACAATATGATATTTTGATATAAAACATATTATAAGACAAAAGACTATTAAAACTCTTGTTATGTATTTTAACAGAGAAACATAATTGAAAATTATTCTATGAAGTCTCAGTTATTTTTAATTAATTACGTACAAAATAAATGTACTTTTTTGACACTATATTAATTTGTGATACATGAATTTAAAAGTTTTTTTTTTACTTCATTTTTCAACCAAAATTTGCTCTAAATACTGATTTAATTTAATTTGATAAGTTAAAATACATTTGTAAATAATTAGTTAAAATAGTTGATATCCTTTATATTAAAAAACTCATGGTTAAATTATCTTAAATAATTATCTTTTAAATACCTTAAGTAAATAAATAAATAAATATATAAATATGTTTTAAATAATTATAAATGTCTTTTAAATAATTTACAGTGCTTAATGTAGACGTGGCGAAAATATAGTGATTTAAAGTACATTTCTCAAAATTTGTTTAAATCTGAATTTTTATTTATTTTGAAATTGCACATAATTTCCGTGTTTATATTAAAAAAATACATGTGGCACTCGGGGACTGCCGCTGTAAAGCTATTGCATAGCATTTTTTATCAACTTACGCAATTATAATTATTTATTTATTTTTAATTTATGCAGTTTTTTTTTTTTTTTTTTTTTTTTTTTTTTTTTGTCTTTGATATTAATTCAAGTTACACTTTTTGAACGTGATGACCGATAACATTTTTTTTTTCTTTTATTGAATAAATGAGAAGTTAATATCGTTTAAAATATTTTTATTATCTTACAATACATGTAGGTTAATCAGGAATTTTTATCATTGAAATTATACGTTTACGGTAGCTGAAATAAAAAATATAAGTTTAAGACTTGATATTCTCAAAACAAAATATCTGAAAAATACCGCGTCAATGACTGCCGAAGTATACGGAAGGATACCGTGCCGAAGTCTGCCAAACTGAAGAGACGTTAGCCGGAGTGTTAGGTTTTTTTCTCGTTAAGGAATTTCTAGATTCTTTCGCCGCGCCCAAAGCCCGCGATAAAAGCTATGCAATACCTTAATAAATTACCAAACACAATTTGGCCGCGCTACGAAAATTAGATCGCGAGTTATAAGCATTTTAAATTTTCCGAACCTCGCCCGTGGGGGGTCTCCTGTCACCAAAAATTAACACTGGATCATAATAAATTACCAAAAAAAATTGGCCGCGCTACGAAAATTGATCGCGAGTTATAAACATTTTAAATTTTTCGACCCTCACCGTGGGGGGGGGGTCTCCTGTCACCAAAAATTAACACTCTCTCATAATAAATTACCAAACAAAATTTGGCTGCGCTACGAAAATTAGATCGCGAGTTTTAAGCATTTTAACTTTTTCGACCCTCACCGTGGGGGGTCACATGTCACCAAAAGTAACACTGTTTCGTAATAAATTACCAAAGAAAATTTGGCCGCGCTACGAAAATTAGATCGCGAGTTATAAGCATTTTAAATTTTTCGACCCTCACCGTGGGGTGGGCGTCTCCTGTCACCAAAAGTAACACTGTCTCATAATAAATTACCTAACAAAATTTGGCCGCACTACGAAAATTAGATCGCGAGTTATAAGCATTTTAAATTTTTCGACCCTCCCTATGGGGGATCTCCTGTCACCGAAAATTAAAACTGTCTCATAATAAATTACCAAACAAAATTTAGCCGCGCTACGAAAATTGATCGCGAGTTATAATCCTTTTAAATTTTTCGACCCTCACCGTGAGCGGTCTCCTGTCAACAAAAATTAACACTGTCTCATAATAAATCATCAAACAAAAATTGGCCGCGCTACGAAAATTAGATCGTGATTTATAAACATTTTAACTTTTTCGACCCTCACCGTGGGAGGTCTCCTGTCACCAAAAATTAACACTGTTTCATAATAAATCACCAAAAAAAATTTGCCCGCGCTACGAAAATTAGATCGCGAGTTATAAGCATTTTAAATTTTTCGACACTCACCGTGGGGGGGGGGGGGAATCTCCTGTCATCAAAAGTAACACTGTCTCATAATAAATTACCAAACAAAATTTGGCCGCACTATGAAAATTAGATCGCGAGTTATAATCATTTTAAATTTTTCGACCCTTACCGTGGGGTGTCGAGAACATTTTCGACCCTCACCGTGATTGAATTATAAACATTTTAACATTTTCGACCCTCACCGTGGGAGGTCTCCTGTCACCAAAAATTAACACTGTTTCATAATAAATCTCCAAACAAAATTTGGCCGCGCTACGAAAATTAGATCGCGAGTTATAAGCATTTTAAATTTTTCGACCCTCACCGTTGGAGGGGGGGGGGTCTCCTGTCACCAAAAGTAACACTGTCTCATAATAAATTACCAAACAAAATTTGGCCGCGCTACGAAAATTGATCGGGAGTTATATTTAATTTAAATTTTTCGACCCTCACCGTGGGGGGTCTCCTGACACCAAAAATTAACACTGTCTCATAATAAATCATCAAACAAAAATTGGCCGCGCTACGAAAATTAGATCGTGAATTATAAACATTTTAACTTTTTCGACCCTCACCGTGGGAGGTCTCCTGTCACCAAAAGTAACACTGTCTCATAATAAATTACCAAACAAAATTTGGCCGCGCTACGAAAATTGATCGGAAGTTATAATCATTTTAAATTTTTCGACCCTCACCGTGGGGGGTCTCCTGTCACCAAAAATTAACACTGTCTCATAATAAATCATCAAACAAAAATTGGCCGCGCTACGAAAATTAGATCGTGAATTATAAACATTTTAACTTTTTCGACCCTCACCGTGGGAGGTCTCCTGTCACCAAAAGTAACACTGTCTCATAATAAATTACCAAACAACATTTGGCCGCGCTACGAATATTAGATCGCGAGTTATAAGCATTTTTAATTTTTGGACCCTCACCGTGGGGGGGGGGGGTCTCCTGTCACCAAAAATCAACACTGTCTCAAAATAAATTCCCGAATTATAAACATTTTAACTTTTTCGACCCTCACCGTGGGAGGTCTTCTTTCACCAAAAATTAACACTGTTTCTTAATAAATCACCAAAAAAATTTGGCCGCGCTACGAAAATTAGATCGCTAGTTAAAAGTATTTTAAATTTTTCGACCCTCAACGTGGGGGGGGGGTCACCTGTCACCAAAAGTAACACTGTCTCATAATAAATTATCAAACAAAATTTCGCCGCTCTACGAAAATTAGATCGCGAGTTATAAGAAATTTAAATTTTTCGACCGTCACCATGGGGGATCTCCTGTCACCAAAAATTAACACTGTCTCATAATAAATTACGAAACAAAATTTGGCCGCGCTACGAAAATTAGACCGCGAGTTATAAGCATTTTAACTTTTTCGACCCTCACCGTGGGGGTGTCCTGTCACCAAAAATTAACAGTGTATCATTACAAATTACCAAACAAAATTTGGCCGCGCTACGAAAATTAGATCGCGAGTTATAAGCATTTTAAATTTTTCGACACTCACCGTGGGGTGGGTCTCCAATCACCAAAAGCTACATTATCCTACCTTGTTTTATCTTAAGACGATTCTTTTCTATACACATTCTATCAGGAATTTTTATTTTTGAAACTATAGATTTATAGTAACTGAAATAAGAAATAAAAGTTTGAGACTTGATATCCTCTAAATATCTGAAAAATACCGCGTCAATGTCTGCCGAAGTCTATCGAAGGATACCATGCCGAAGTCTGCCGAGCTGAAACGGCGTTAGCCGAGTGTTAGGTTTTTTCCGTTACGGATGTGTTAGGATATTTCTCTTTACGGAATTTTTGGATTCGGTCGCCGCGCTCAAAGCCCGCGATAAAAGCTATGCAATAGCTTAAGAATTTTAAAGATTAACTTAAAAAATCTATCCAAAAACACCAGAAATAACTTTCACTTATAACATTTCAATTTCAGACATTTTTTTAGCTCACTTTTCAAAACAAGACATCTTTTCCAAAGTTTTTTTTCTTTCATTTTAAGTGGCCGCAGATGCCTGCGGACTAACATTCGCAATTCGCAAAATAGCTGTTATACAATACGCTGTCTCACTATTTAGGAAAAATATATTCCCTCCACAATAATTACTTTCCAAGTGCGTCTGTATGTAACCTGTACTTTTATCAACACTCTTACCAACCAGTTTTTGCAATGCTGCAGTCATTCATGCGTAATTATTGTTTTAATGTACCTTTATTTATGTATACATTTTCGTAACTGTAGTTTGATCAGTAAGAATAATTTGCAGCGCTTAATGTAGATGTGGCGAAAATACAGTGATTTAAAAAACATTTTCCAAAATGTGTTTAAATCTTATTATTATTTTTGTTTTTGAAATTGCACATAAGTTTCGTGTTTATATTAGGAAATTTTAAAGATTAACTTAAAAATCTTCTCAAAAACACTACCAATAAATTTTCACTTAAGTGTTATAAATCATTTATAACATTTAAATCTCCGACATTTTTTTTTTTTTTTTGTTACACAGGGTGATTATAATTAAAGTTACTAGTTCAAAAATCGATGATTTTAAAACTTCTGGTGAGAATCACTTGATATTTTAGCAGAACAATCGTGAGACAATGAAATTTTGTTTGGCGAACAAAAAAAAAATAGTACCAAGATGTGAAGATAGGCGGCACTGTCAGGGTTCACACGTTAC
The DNA here is from genome assembly GCA_964019185.1 of Maratus speculifer. Taxonomy (NCBI): domain Eukaryota; kingdom Metazoa; phylum Arthropoda; class Arachnida; order Araneae; family Salticidae; genus Maratus; species Maratus speculifer. Next base: position 71,657 of record CAXHSM010000159.1, on the reverse strand, counting down.
CTCATATTTTCGCTAACAAAATTTTAGTAAATCCCTGAACTCTATCCTTTCCTTTCGGCTTACAATATTCCTGTGTTTACATTTGGTCTTTCCCTTGCCAACGCCATCTATCGGCATATATTGGAACGATTTTTTCCTTTCGCCAACAAACTTCCGTTGCCTCATGATTATTCCGCTAAAATATCAAGTCATTCTGATCAGTAGTTTTAAAGTTATAGACTTTTGAAATCGTATCTTTAATTATAATCACCCGGTATATTAGTTTTATCTTGTTATCATAGTGCTGCGTAGATTTTTTTTTATCTTTTTATAGCTTTATTATGTGAAGGATTTTCTTGCAAGTATAATGTAGTCCAATAAATGTTAACTGCTTTTATCTCATATCACAGACGGATTAAAAACCTTTTTTACAGTAAAAAACAGATCATATGAGAAAATAACTGTGAAATTGAAAGATTATCTTTTGTTTAAATAATAATCTCAACAGCCTTGGCTTAAAATGTAAGCAGCAAACAATCTATCACTTTGTCAGAAATGTAAAAGTAGTTTACTCATGTATTATCTATTATATTTTTATGACAAACACAGCAGACTAAAATAAATTGAGTACTGAAACATTCTGATTTTGTACTCGGTTTTGTCCAAAATATGTTTTTTTAATGTAATATTAATTTTAAATTTATTTGAACTAATGTAAACACATATTGATAAAAATAAAATACATCATATTCCATTTTTATTTATTTATTCATTTATTTATTGGTGAAAGAAAATTTAAATTCGTTCATTTTGTTAAACTATTCGATAAAATTATGAAAAAAGTGAGAAATTTACTCTGCGTTTCAATATATATTCTGTGTTTCAATCCTACATTTCAATAATCATGTTTTTTATGTGCATGAATATAGGATTCAATTTTGTTGAATTTAAAGTAAGCATGACAAAATATTTTCACTTAGTATGTAATATGTTTTTAGAGAAATTTGACCTGAAATTGATGATTTTTTTCAAACACTAGATATTTATTAAAAAGCTTAGAAATGTACAACTAATACACAAAAAAGCAGCAAACATATGTTTCGAACCCATAAACCAGATTCTCCTCTAATGCTCTTCTGATAATTTTTAAATGATGCTGTAAGCTTCACAAAAATAGAAATAAAGATTAAAAATCTTTTTGGATAATGATGTCTGAAAGAAATTTAAACCTGTGTTGAAAAGAACAATAATTTTGAGAAATAAAAGCACATTTAAACTCCGGATTTTTAACGAAATCTTAATTTTCTTTTAAACTAAATCTAAGACCAAGGTTAATCTGACCAGTATGAGACTGAAAAATATTGACATTAGATTTGCTAAATAGTTATCTATAGGATCAATAAGATAATTAAAATTGGAAAAAAGAAATTTATTTAACAGTAAAATAATTAAACTAATAGATTTGGTATTAAAAAGCATTTTTAAATAGATAGTTTCGTCAATTTCTTATATAAATAAAATTATATTATTAGAGGAATAACTGCGATCAACAGCAACAGCTTTGAGATAATTAAGTTTTGTGTCGACTAATTAACCAGTGGAATATAGATTCGAATTCCGTAAACAGATGTGTTGAAACAGCAAATTTCCGGTTAGGTTGATGAGAATAATATGTTGAGGAGGAGAACAAAAGGTTTGCAAAAGTCTGAAACCCATATTTATCAAGAATAAATAAGAAATAAATACAATTTTCGGTCTCAATTTCGGAAGTAAATCGAATCCAGGAATTATGACGTTACACAACAGATATTATGATTATTATCAAATTTTATTCAGCCAGAATAGAATTAATAGAATAAATATAACGGACACAAAACGGAAATTTTAAAAAGTCAAACAATTTGACTTCTAAATAACTTGACTTCTAATATGCGACTCTCTAACTATCGCGAAAATTTGACTAAGAGCCTAAAATTAATAGTCATAGCCAAATCATTCAGTCATAAGAAATACTTTCCCATTAAAAAAAGATTTTTGCGACAGGCAAGCACGATTCAGAAGTGTACTCTCAAAAGTTTCAAAATAAGAGAAACATAATTCACGAATACATTTAAAGAAGCTATTATCTCAACCGGCAATTTCGAAAACACTGAACTAACATAAATAAAAACCCTCATGTGACCCCGTGATTTAAAAAAATATATATATATATATTTTTTAAGAAATTCAAAAAAATTCTTAACAATGAAAGTATTAATGCTCAAATGTGGAGAAAAAACAGAAACTAAATATTTGGGAAAGGATATAATAAGAAATATTGACAATTAGGCAAAAAAGTATGAAAGAAATGTCTGATTTAAGTATTTAAAATAAAGCATAAAACCTGCTTAAGTGCACAATAGAAAGAAGAAGAGACTTTTAAAAAATTTTTAATCCGAAAAGTTTCAATAGGTAAATTATTTCTCCTTTTAGACAGCTTTCATTACAAAATGTAAAAAGCTACCTATTGCAGCAGTCCGGAGGAAAGCACTTCCAGAAAATTTTGGTATATTTTCACCGATCATGACCCCCAGACCCCAAAACCACCCTCCGTTCAAATGTTGACTTATATATATATATATATATATATATATATATATATATATATATATATGTATGTATGTATGTATGTATGTATGTATATATATATAGATATGTATGTATGTATGTATGTATATATATATATATGTGACATTTTAAAGTTAGGAGCCAGAAACATCATCGCCAGGGTCCCCGTTCTTTGCACAGAAGTCATGGCCAGCGAGGGAAAAAATAAAAAATAAATAAATGTAGAATATCCAATAAATCACTCATTGGTGGCTGTAAGTTTATTTATTCAACTGTAGTCATTATAGAGGGAAAAACTCCTTTTTGCAAACGATCTTTTACCGAAATGTCCAAAAAATATTCCATCATTTACTTCAACCAGCCGTACTCATCGACGAAAGAACTCCAGAGTCTCTCCCCTTCTCATCTCGAGACTTCCACCTTTTAAAACTAAAGAGAAAATTCTAGAACTTTCTGTAATCTCAAACCACCATCCTTTTATGTAAAAAGAATTCTTGTCCAGATACGAGACTATTTTACACAGACGATAAATTTATTTTAAAAAAAATATATTATTTAACCAATTTATAATCGACTCATAATTTCTTAGGCAGACGATTTTTATAAATGATTAATTTTAAGAGAAAAAGAAAAGAAATGAATTTATTAATGCACACATCAAAGGTTGACGGCGGAAAAATAAATAAATAGATAAAATAAAATAATGATATTTTTTGAAAGGTATGGTTTTGGAATAAATTTAATAAGATTTTCTTAAAAAGAGTTGATAAAAACATAGAAGAAATCAGTTTTATTTGGAATATTAAGAAATAAAGTTTTAATTAAGAATATTTTTAATTTAGAGCCATCTTTTTAAATTTACGCATACTGGAATAATGTTTTTTAAGGCAAATTAAGAATTTATATCGTTTCCATAAAGATTAACAGATTAGATTTAGAAACAAGATTTTAATTTAATAATTTGAAGTAAGTACGGAACATTATTATAAGAAAATTAAGGTAGTATAAAGGTTAGTTTTGGCGAAAAAATTTTAAATTTGTAATATTATCCCCCCTCCCCGAAAATTTTCATGAAATTGATAGTTAAATAAAACTACAAGTTCAGACAACAGAAATATAATAATTTAGAAAAGTCAAATTTTGGAATAAAACTGTCAAACCCAGGAAGCCAAGAGATGGAAGAAAAGAAAATTAACGCAATATAAAAAATATTAGCGATTAAAATAAAATAGTTAAGAGGAAATTAATCTGAATTAAATTTAGGTAGGAGCATTTCCCTGAAAAAGATACAATACTGTTACAATATCACTTACTATTTGTAAGTGCATAGGAGATAATACATACAATAACAGTAAATAAGTTATAAATATAAATAAGCAAGAGATAAAAAATATAATAAAAACAATAAAAATTCGTTCTCATGGAAGTTTAAATAATTACAATGATTTAATGCATAGTTTATTTTAAATAAGTCCTTTAAATGAAACAAGTCTTTCAATAGTATCTATAAAAGAGTCTTTTCCAATGTTCACTGAATACAGTCTCTTTAATTAAAGATCTTCAAACCTAGTTTAATAAAAGAGTTTTTTCCAATGTTCACTGAATACAGTCTCTTTAATTAAAGATCTTCAAACTTAGTTTAATCTTTGGTTTTAATGTTATGTTGGATCCAACATCTTTTAACAATCAATCAAATTTTTCTTTCAATAATATATCAATTTTTTTAATAATAAATAGCATCACTCTCAATATCAATAATAAATAATATAGAAAAATTTAAATACTAACAATAACAACAATAATAAGTGATAGTATAATAAGACTCCATATCCTAATATTTCTCAATAAGAGTATAATTAATACTAAACTTCATTATAGAAATCATAATAATAATAATAATAGTAAAACAAGAGTATAATCAAAAGAAAATATCACAATTTGTTTATTATTGATAGGGAAAATATTGGTTGAGGATAAAAATAATTACATAGCAACAAAATAATTTTCTTATCTTCTAATAGCATAAGAAAGTATTTTTTGCTAGCCGAAAGTATAAATAAAAAAAAATCATAATAATTCCAAAATCCAAATAAAATTAAATCTACCTATTTAGAAAATGGACTCTCAACCAGTATTTTCTTACAATAATTCCTCTCTGATACTCTTTTACAAAATTGTCAAATTTGGTTATAAGTTTTCAAATGCCAAATGTAGAATAATGTTTTATCTACACATGGTTTATAAACTTTAATAATAAAATACAAATAGGAATAAAAGGTGTCATTCTTAATTGAGAAATGGAAATAAAAATAGTGTGCTTTTTGTGAAAAACTTTTAATATCTGTAGTTTTCACAATCACTGAAAATCAAATATTATGTTATAGGTTTGAGTAGAATCATCAGATTTTATAACTGTTATAATATAAATATCTGCTGAATAAGTAGAATAATACTAATGTCAATAAATGAGTAAATATAGTTAGACTTAAATACACTTAAAATTAATTTATCAACATCAATTTGAAAGCCTTTACAATCAAAGTGCACACCTTATGCCTGCATAAGGAGCCCAATTTAATCCCAAAAACTCCCAAAAACAAGTAATATTCTTGTTGCGCACCAAGAACATACCTGCTAATTTTGAAAATTATGGTGATAAAATATTTAAAGAATAAGAATTAAAATTTAATCTACTGTCTTGACTTTAGTTTGATCTAGTGATTGTGATTGTATTTGAGGTTTTGTTTGTTTTTTGGGTTGCTCATGAAACAGTTTAAAATCTTCTGGTGAAAAATAGGGTCTTAATTTAGAAACATGCACAATAACGGAATTCTGTCCTGTCTCATAATTAAATTTATCTATTTCATAAGTTACATCAGAAAGTTTATTTATAATTTTGTATGGTCGAGAGAAAGTAGGCTATAATTTTCGAGTGTTAGGGTATTTAAATTTTTCATAAATTACAGAGTCTTGTATTTTTAATGGGCATTCGACAAAATTTCGATCATAGAGCCTTTTACTTTTAAGGTGAAATTCCTGAGTTCGCGCTTTCGCAATTTTTAGGGCTTTGTCTACTGGAGTTGTATACATTTTAACTGCCTCACACAAAACCATTACCCTCCATTTTAAAAATCTGAATCAAAATTATCGTGAAAATTATAACTATATTTAGCTGCTAACTTTAACCAGAAATTTTATCTAATAAGAATAGAAATTGTAAATATCATAGTTATACCTAAAATTGGGATCAACTTTTAATTCTAATATTTTATAAATCATAACAGATACAAAAATTTTAATGATAGGTAATTTCTTACTTAAAATCACAAAATTTACTGAAAAAATTAATTATATTTATCAGTCAAAACTCTAGCAACAGCCTTGCACAGTTCCATCTTTCTTACTGAATTTAAATAAATTATAAGAATCCGGGAACCAAAGCTCACTGTAACCAGAAATTCTAACAAATAAAAGGAAAAAACATAAATGTTAACTTAATTTTTAGCTCAAATGTTTAGTTGTAGGAACATTATCATGAAAATACTGCATTCTGAGAATAGTTCCTGATAACAAACAAATATCTAGGTTTTCTATATAATTCCTTATTATTACAAACTTGCCTTTAATCGTGCATAAAAATATCATAATAGTCTTAATAAGTAACAGTAAATACCTTAAGAACATCATACTCCTCAATTAAATCCTTAAGAACAAAAATGTTTCAATCTCCAACACATAATAATGATAATAATAATACTCATAAATAGGCAAGTAAATAAAATTCACAGACAAATAATCAAATAAATAAACCTGACAAACAGAGAATAATTAATTTAAATAAATACATAAAAATTATACAAATAATAATATTCAAAACACTACGAAAAAAAAAATCTCACCGAAATCCTATGGGTCTCAACTATCTCGAAAAAGTATTTTTATTTTCACCAATTAACAAGAAATGGTCTTGTAATTATTATTATTTTTTTCTTCTTTTTCATCATAAGAGGACTACTTTTTCTCGACCAAAGCACTTTACAGGAACAATTCCTCTGTTTTTGTCACTCCAGAAATCATGAGACTATGGCAGTTTTTGTTTAAGAACACATCCAATAATGACGGGCAAATTATTCAGCGATCCACAGTTTTTATTATCACTTCGTTCCAAACCAAGTTTTTATTATCACTTCGTTATCAAACCAAGTTTCTTTAAAAACCAAAATAGGCAGCGCAGGCATAAAAGATCCTGTCGACTCCAGAAAAGACTGTGACATTTTAAAGTTAGGAGCCAGAAACATCATCGCCAGGGTCCCCGTTCTTTGCACAGAAGTCATGGCCAGCGAGGGAAAAAATAAAAAATAAATAAATGTAGAATATCCAATAAATCACTCATTAGTGGCTGTAAGTTTATTTATTCAACTGTAGTCATTATAGAGGGAAAAACTCCTTTTTGCAAACGATCTTTTACCGAAATGTCCAAAAAATATTCCATCATTTACTTCAACCAGCCGTACTCATCGACGAAAGAACTCCAGAATCTCTCCCCTTCTCATCTCGAGACTTCCACCTTCACCTCGAGACTTCCACCAAAACTAAAAAGAAAATTCTAGAACTTTCTGTAATCTCAAACCATCATCCTTTTATGTAAACAGAATTCTTGTCCAGATACGAGACTATTTTACACATACGATAAATTTATTTAAAAAAAAATATTATTTAACCAATTTATAATCGACTCATAATTTCTTAGGCAGACGATTTTTATAAATGATTAATTTTAAGAGAAAAAGAAAAGAAATGAATTTATTGCTATGCACACTATCAAAGGTTGACTGAGGAAAAATAAATAAATAGATAAAATAAAATAATGATATTTTTTGAAAGGTATGGTTTTGGAATAAATTTAATAAGATTTTCTTAAAAAGGGTTGATAAAAACATAGAAGAAATCAGTTTTATTTGGAATATTAAGAAATAAAGTTTTAATTAAGAATATTTTTAATTTAGAGCCATCTTTTTAAATTTACGCATACTGGAATAATGTTTTTAAGGCAAATTAAGAATTTATATTGTCTGCATACAGATTAACAGATTAGAACTAGAAACAAGATTTTAATTCAATAATTTGAAGTAAGTACGGAACATTTTTATAAGAAAATTAAGGTAGTATAAAGGTTAGTTTTGGCGAAAATTTTTAAATTTGTAATATATATATATATATATATATATCTGATTATTGTTATGCTGTAACTAACGTATTTATGAACCGATTTGATTGAAATTTGGTAAGTACATAGTACATACAAATGTCTCGCCCGAGTTCGTAGCCAGCATCATCCGCCATCTTTTTTCAAAATGGTGACAGTTTAAATTTTTTTAATTGAAATTTAAAATTAAATACAAAAAAATTAAAAGTTAAAATTGTTTTTTCTTTTATGTGTCAGAATTTAAAACAACGATTACAGAACACTTCTTATTTTGTCTATATCTTAAAAAATGAATTTTTCTTAAGGCTGACATTTTGAAACGATCTGATTTTTGTCACGTGATAACACGCGTATTTATGGATGGATTTGGATGTAACTTGGTATGTACATAGTAAGTAATGAGGCCTGGACCGAGTTCTTTAGCCAGTTCTATCCGCCATCTTGTTTCAAAATGGCGACCATTTAATTTTTTTTATTAAAAATTTAAAATTACGTACAAAAAGGTGAAAATTGAAAAAGATTCTTCTTTTATGCATTTGACCTTGATACAAAGATTCCAAAGCATTTTTTGTTTCGTCTGTATCTTAAAAAATGGCTGAGTTATAGCACTATTAATTTCTAACGTTACTCACATTTTGAAATGATTTGATTTTCGTCACGTGATAATACGCGTATTTATAAACCGATTTGGGTGAAACTTGGTGCGTACGTAGTACATACTGATGTCTGGATCGAGTTCGTTGGCCAGTTTCATCCGCCATCTTGTTTCAAAATGGAGGAATATTAATTTTTTTTTTCAAAAATTTAAATTTTAAAATTAGGTTAAAAGAAGTAAGAAATTGAAAAAGATTTTTATTCTGTGTGTTTGACCTTGATATAGAGATTCCAGAGCATTTTTTGTTTCATATATATCTTGAAAAATGCCTGAGTTATAGCACTTTCAATTTCCAGTGTGGTTGATATTTTGAAACGGTCTGAAATTTGTCACGTGATCATACGCATATTTATAAACAGATTTGGATATAACTCCGTGTGTACATAGTACATTCCAATGTCTTGACTGAGTTCACTGCCAACTTCATTCGCCATCTTTTTCCAAAATAGCGGCCATTTAAGTTTGTCAAAAATCTTTTAAATGTATAATGATGTACAAACAAAAATTAGAAATTGAAAAAAAAAGGTTCTTTCTCAAGTAAGTATCTTAATAATGAATTTCAGAGCATTTTTTGCCTTGTCTTTATCTTAAAAAACGCGTGAGATATAGCAGTTTGAATTTCTAATGTGAATGGCATTTTTTTAAAAACAATTTGCCCTCGACAGCACACGTATACATTAATCGATTTCGATATGAGTGTGCATATGCGCATGAATTAAGATTTTGACTAATCTCATTGGTTTGTTTTATCCATCATGTTGCTGTAAAATGGCACAGACTTTATGATATTGTGGAATATGGCGACTCCGTAAATCCCTGAAAATAAAACCAGATTGAATAAAATATGATTAATTTCTAAAAATTCCTATTAATATTCAGTCACTATCTATTAATATTCAGTTTAATATTCAGTTCTGTTTGTCATGAACTCAGCAACGTTAAAAGTTTTGTCCTATTACTCGGTGGTCAGGGGGCTAGAAATAATGAGTCTAAGAAGAATATCAAGTTTATGGACGTTATGGATAACATAAAAACAGGCACAGTGCGCAATAAAAAATAATAGATTTCTTAAAACAAATGAATTACATCACGAGAAAATTTGTTGTGAGTATACCCAGGACATGCTAGTACCAGCAACGAAAATAGGCTAGTTATTGCTATATATTGCTTTGTCTGCTAGACTTCCCTGCTACTATATGCTTTATATTGCTAGCCAACATCAAATGCTATATAACTAGCTTCCATAGCAATAGCATTACAAGCTATGTACAAGCACCTTATGCTTATTTGCTATTTAAGCTTCTTCCAAAGCATGCAGTGGTAGATACCTCAACATGCTATAATATGCTTTTTTATGCTTACCAGCATAACATGCTATGCATCCAGCTTAGGCAGAAATAGCATGACACGCTATGTACAAGCATGCTATGCTTATTTGCTATTTAAGCTTCTTCCAAAGCATGGAGAGGTAGACACATAAATCTGCTATTATATGCTTTTTAATGCTTGCAAGCATGATATGATATGAAGAAATAGCTTAATATGCTATTTCTTTGTCCACTCGTTAGAAATAAAATTTTGACAAGTAAATATAAAACAAAATAAAAATTAATTTCCGTGGAGGATTTTGGAAAATATGCGTTTTCCCCATCATAAAATTCTTAGCTATCAGTTTTGATAGTGTTTAATTATCTTAAGTTATTAAAAAATAATGAAAAGTGTTTTTCGAAATCCGTAAAAAATAAAATTTAATCACTTAAATTTCAATATGCAAAAAGCAATTTTTATTTAAGAAATATGCTTATAATAATCAATTTAAAAATATACATATTCCATCCCACCTTAAAATTCCTTACCTTAAAACTGAATTTACCTGAAATATTTTCTATCAAAAATGCACTTCAGAATTGTTTATTTCTCTCCAAAAAATAATTCAGAACCTGTTCAATTTATCTGTTAAGCAAAGAAAACAAATTTATTATTAAGGATGAATTGTATTAATCAAGCCATATTATAATTATCCATTAACTGTTAAAAAAACTCTTACAACAAACTCTTACAATCTTATAAATTAAAACTTTGAGGAATTTTAACTGATCGATGAATTGACCCTTTATCTTGTATAAAAATATTGACGCACAGTAGAATTAGCTTCATCAGCCATCATTCGCAATTATAGGTGGTCGATATCACGTCTCAACTGGCAAGATCAGGAAAGCGCGCATTTCCCGCACCGAAGTTAGTGAGTTCGATCCTCAGCCGGGGAAGAAAATCCGCCTCAATTTCTACCGACAATATCCATACTCGCTTACGGAATTGTCCATAGATGGTGCTACCAGCGTCTTTTTTTTAATTAGCAACTGATGCTAGAAATTTGATGCTAGGATAGCAAAAAATAAAAGCATATAATGGTAGGAAAATAATGCTAAACTAGCAGAGAATAGAAGCAAGTGATGGTCTTGATTACCTGCTAGGCCAGCAAGGTATTCAAGCAACACATGCTGGAATATGTATGCTGGTCAAACATTAAAGTGGGCCAATACACACCTTGACTTGCTGGTAATTCTGGTAGAACCACCAAATATGTTATGGTATTTTATGCTATTTTACTTGCTGGGATACAGCAAGTAATACTTGCCTAGCAAACAAATACCAGCATGAATTGTGACCTGGGTGTGTATGTATATATATGTAAATCAGCATTTGACGGATGTTGGTCTTGATCGTGAAATTATAGGAAATTTTTTTTGAATCGAATTTCATTCCAACTGCTGCAATATACAGGGTGTTTCGCTACCAGACCGACAAACTTTAAGGGATGATAGTACACATGAAGACAAACATTATTAAATAGGAAACCATGGGGCGCAAACGTCTTCTGTAGGAGCTAGGGGCCATTAAAGTTTAGGGTCGAAAACTTTAAACGATGATAGAAAACGGAAAAAAGGGTCGATTCGTTTGTTGTCACTAAAATTATTCTTTAAATCACGATTTTTTTAGAAAAAAATTTTAAAAGTTACGTTCAAAAATTGTCGATAAAGGGCGCTTTAGACTTTAGAGTAACGAACAACTACTTTTTACCTTTATTTTGCGCATGTGGTTGAAATTATTCTAAAGTTTAGACTTTAATTTAAGTTTTAAGCCCATAATCGGAAACATTGGGATCGGTTAACTAGCAAAAATTTAACTGTGAACAGAGGGGGAAATTTTAAACGCTCATAAATATTGGACAAACAAATCGATTTTGTTGCGGTTTGCATGTAAGTCATTCCCTTGGTAATTATTTTATTCAAAATGAAGTACAGCATTAGTGTCCCCATTTTTTGATAGAGGCGCTTTCGACACATCTCCTAAATTTCAATGGCATTACTCCTAGGTGTTTAACTATTAGACCAACATACTAACAGGAAGTGTTAGGGATGCAAAGTGACTCGGAATCACATAGGAATGTAACGTTGAAAATAACTTTTTAGCGAGTTGTGGTTAAATGAAGCAGAGAAAAAAGCAACAGAAACAGGTAGTGAAACAGCAACACGTTAATATGGCAGAAAACAATTTAGTTAAGGGTTTTACTGCAAAAGGTGTCCGAAATTACGACCAGAAGTAGTCGGGCATGCTTGATAGCAGCGATGCATGCAATTCCTCTCACTTTGAAAAATTCCAGGCATCTCGGACAGCTTTCTGGCAGCTATAGAAATTTGAGCTGAGAGAGAGGTCTTCCAATGACGGTACGGGAGTCTAATACTTTCAACTTTTCATTTGACCCCAGCAGAAGAAGTCCATACAGATTCAGATTCAGATTGAGCCAGATGGGGTGGGGGGCTACGAATTGGTTTGAGCTCAACTAGCCCCACCCAGCAACGCTCATTTAAAAAAATACAGAAAAGTTATACAGTAATAAAATAAAGGTAGGTAAAAAAAGTAATTGATATAATGAAGTAGGTGCGACGATCTGGCAGGTCAACGAACCGGGCCACCACTACCTATCCACCGCTGTCCATATGTTATATTGGGGTGTCTGCGAACATCACTGGTAAAATGTGGAGGAGCTCCATCGTGCTATAGAGTGGTGCGACGAAAGAGGTGCTTTTACTAGAAGTTCCGACAAAACGTGTTGTAGAATTATCAAGTTGCTTTTTTCTCTGCTTCTTTTAACCCTAGCTCGTAAAAACGGCATTTTCGACTTTAACTTATAACATGATTCCGAGTCATGTTTGCATCCCTAACACTTCCTGGAAGTATCTTGGTCTGGTAGTAAAACATACAGGAGTAATGCCATTGAAATTTCGGAGAGGTGTCAAAAGCGCCCTCTATCAAAAAATGGGGACTCCAATGCTGTACGTCATTTTAAATTAAATAATTACCAAGGGAATGTCTTACACGCAAACCAGAACAAAATCGATTTGTTTGTCCAATATTTATGAGCATTTAAAATTTCCCCCTCTGTTCACAGTTAAATTTTCGCCAGTTAGCCGATCCCAATGTTTCCGATTATGGGCTTAAAATTTAAATTAAAGTCTAAACTTTGGAATAATTTTAACCACATGCACAAAATAACGGTAAAAAGTAGTTGTTCGTTACTCTAAAATCTAAAGCGCCCTCTATCGACAATTTTTGAACGTAACTTTTAAATTTTTTTTTCTAAAAAAAGTGTGATTTAAAGAAATAATTTTAGCGAAAACCGTAAACGAATCGACCCTTTTTTCCGTTTCTTATCATCGTTCGAAATTTTGGACCTTAAATTTTAATGGCCCCTAACTCCTACAGAAGACGGTTGCGCCCCATGGTTTCCTATTTAATAATGTTTGTCTTCGTATCTACTATCATCCCTCAAAGTTTGTCGGTTTGGTAGCGAAACACCCTGTATAACTTTCTTTCCCTTTCTCTAATGAAAACAACTTCTAATAAAAACAAAAAAATCCCCCTTTTTTTAATAATACTTATTGTTTTCATTTTTTTTCTTTTGTATGTTAAAAGTCTGATTTACATTAAGTTTTTCTGCTGTACAGAGTGTCACAATTCAGTTTTACACTTAAAGTGCTTCAACATTTCAAGTGTCGACTTAGGCTTGTTCACCCAGACTTCAGAGACGATTGGATTGATCATTACGAATATGAACCACACACGTCACTTGTCGACGTTTTGGTTAGATTTAAAATAACAAAACTGGCGGAAGCTCCCTATAGCCCAGACCTCACTCCCGGTTACTTTCTATAAATTCCCGAGATCAAAACAGACTTAAAGGGAAGCCATTCGACACAACTCCAGCGATCCAAGCAACTTCGATGAGGTTCCTTAAGGCCCCTGTCCTCGCTCGAGGAAACGCTCGCGAGCTAATGCTATTCCTACGGAGAAGCATTTTTCTAATAATTCTTTCGTATTTTGACATTTTTGAATATTTTTTTTTTTTGCATTGGATAGCTGAGATGCATGCCGATTGCGCACCTTTTTTACTTTTTCGATTTTGGCTACAGATATATTTTTTAAAAAGCACTTTCTGTTTCGAAACCGGTTTTAAAAGTGAAACTAACTTTGTAAAAAATATCTGCAACCAAAATCGAAAAAATAAAAAAGGTGCGCTATCGACATGCACCCCAGCTATCCAATGCAAAAAAAAATTATTCAAAAATGTCAAAATGCGAAAGAGTTATTAGAAAAATGCTGCCCCATAGGAATAGCATTAGCTCGCGAGCGTTTCCTCGAGCGGGGACAGGGGCCTTAAAAGCCTTTCTCTCGAATACATCCAGGAAGCTTATGGACAAAGAAAAAAAACGTTGGCAGAAGTGTGTTGATACCAAAGAGTCATATTTGAAGAATTTTATTTCGTTCTACAAAAATGTATTAATAATTGCATTCTTATTCAAGTAATTAATCTTTGCCAACTCTGTATTTGCCAATCAAATGATCAGCATAATGCTGGGTCTCTCGATGTTTAATTCCTAAGCTAGTTTGGTAGGCATATATGACTATTTATTTTTAATTAGTTTTTTTTAAACATAAATTCATACGATATGATTTGGTGCGATATTAACTAAACGTTATATGGGTATATCTACTCCTTGGATTACCTACTAAAATGCTTTTATTGTCGATATCTTGAATTTCTATAA